>OZ005758.1:17904447-18088582 GCA_963930825.1 Silvanus unidentatus | reverse complement strand
GTCTACGATTGTAAGGAAATATTTTTCATTATCAAGTCCAAGGGGTGAAATGGGTCCACAAACGTCAACGTGTATTTTCTGGAGAGTTTTCTTGGCTCGCGAACGTGTGTCTTTATGTGGTAATTTGGAAAGTTTAGCTTGAATGCAAACGGTACAGTCATTATCCGGTTTGAATCGAAAAGAGTGGCCAAATCTACGATGCCAAAGTTCGTTATCGCGTTTTGTACTTAAATTTGCAAAGAAATTTTTGTTTGTAGACTTAGAAGTAAACGTAGTGATGTATAAACCGTTTCCTTCATCACTTTTAGTTATGATTTGATTGTTACGTTTTATGAGACAGTGACCCTTTTGAAAAGCTACTTCAAAACCTTTATGTTCGAGTTGACGAATGGAAAGTAAATTGAATTTTATTCATTGACACAGTATACAAGAATGTTGACAGGTTTATTATTGTAAAAGAGTTTTAAAGTACCTTGTAAATGTGTAGTCAAAGTTTGGTTCTGTTTTGCGACATTGATCTTGATCGGTTTAGTTAATTTCTTCACATTCCTTAATAAATCTTCATATTTCCATTGTAAAAGGTGATGTGTGGCACCGGAGTCGATGGCGAATTGGATCGTTTCGGTCTGTTGTTCCGTTTCAGTGAAATTGGCATGGCAATATATTTCTGTCATAAATGTCGTTATTTCATCTTCGTCTTTTTTAACAATGTGGGATTGGTTTTGTTTAAATCGTCTCTTAGGACCGAAAAATTATTTAGTCTGTGTTGGGTTGAATTATTACCGTTATAGTGCCGAGGATTAAAGTTGTTGCTGTAGTTTGGTTGCCAGGATTGATTTGAGTTCTTGAAATGTTGTCTTCTCGGGTTTGATCTGCAGTCTTGTTTCTTGTGCCCCTTCTTGCCGCAGTTGAAACAGGATAAAAAGGTAGATTCCACTTTATTGTCGGTTCTTCGGTTCGTTCCTCGTTTGGATTTCATCTCTTCTTCCAATAGGCAGTCTTTAACGAATTCTATTTTGATATCTTTATCTTTCGCACTGAGTGTTTCGATCGCAGTTATCACATTATCGTATTGGTGTGGCATCGCATAAATTAGTGGTGTAATTTTCTCTTCGTCAGTCACTTTGCTGCCGGCATTTGACATTTTTGACAAGATGGCGTCAAATTGTAAGAAAAAATCGCTCATGTCGTCATTGTAATTGTGTTTGAGGGAAATAAATTCTCTACGGAGGCAGAGCTTACCCACGGCACCAGTTTTGGAGAAACGAGTTACGATGGCGTCGTACATTTCTTTGGTGGTTGTCTTGTTGTCCAAAAGTCCAAGTAATTCATCACTTATGGAGCAAGTTAATAGGGCTCGTCCGTACTTATCTTTCTTCATGAAATCGATGTAATCTGCTGAGTTTTCGTCTTTAGGTGGTAATGTAGTCAGAATTGTGTCGTGCTCTTTCATCGTGAACAGGGCGTTAATACGTATTTTCCAAGTATCGAAGTTATCGGGCCTTAAAATTGTGTGACGATGTCACTAGATTTTCCCGACTTTTCCGTTGTCTCTAGGTGAGAACCGCTGTAAATTAAATATGTTTTCGCGGTTGTTAGACTTTTTCCAGGATAAGCGCGGTACGGCGAAAAAGATCAAAGGACCAGGTGCCGAATTTGCGTGGGAAGGAGGTCGTAGTAGAAGGAGAATCAGCTGTGACCGATAAAAGGCCATTGACACGGGTCAATCAGGCAGTTAGCGTACCGTTGCAGGATCCTTGCTTCCGAAGGATTCAGTGAGAGTGTAAGCCAGTGTGCAATACCGTTTATTGTTAGAGTAAGTGAGAAAGTGAAGTACCTACCGGTAAGTAGCAGTAGTGATTAAGGCGTTAAGGTTTGGAGAAAGGACCGTGGTGTTAAGTAATAGTTGTAATTGATAGGCAAGAGTGCTTGAGTTAGCCCGTACCTATAAGTGTAATTGTCGGTTGGACCCCCTATTTACCACCGGCTCTTGCATATCCTTTCCGAGTGCTGTATGACTGAGTAATTATCAGCTGGACCCCCTATTTACCGCTGATAGTTGCTTTCCTTCTGTGTATTCTGTATTGTTTCTGTGTGCGATTCTCGGCTGGACCCCCTATTTACCGCCGATCGTCGCTTCCTTAAATGTGTCGTGTGTACTGTCTGGTGTAGTCATCAGCTGGACCCCCTATTTACCGCTGGTGGGTGCACTACCCCGTTTAAGTCTCGTCTGTATGAATGATAGCCGTGTGTACACCGATTCTTGCCTGTCGTTTTTAACAGTTTGGCCGTCGTAATTTTAAAGAATTTCTATCTTTCTCTGAAGCTGACCGCCGCCTTTTTATTGTTGCTGCTTGAGGTCTGCGGTACATTGGTGTTTGCACGTTACTTGCTAAAATCGCACCGTATTCGGCTTAACTTTGATTCCGCTTTGCACGTTCGTTGTAGTAATCGCTTAAACCGCTGAATTTTAACAATAACCTGCTTGGCCGTTTTGCTAGTACTTCTTAACCGTTAACTCAATTGTAGTATTTTTAATTATTTATCGTAATTACTCGCTTGGCTTTCTGTTCTTAGTTTCTGTACAAAGTTAATATTAATAAGTTTCTATTTTTCCTAATATAACCAATTCTAGGTGATTTTTAGACTTGGTGCTCGTAGTATTGAATTTCTAGGTAATTGTACCTGGTATAATTGTTTTATTAAAGTAAAATTAAATAAACTAGAACTCCTGGTTTTATTATTTTCCTCCGCTGAACACCCGCGGCGAAATAGTTTCCTAATTTCCTATAAAATTAGGTGGCGCTCGAGAAAACCGAAGTAGTCGCGTCACAATTGTTAGCGGTATATCTAGTTTACTTGTTGACATGATGGATTGGGTACTTAGCTTTCGCTGATGGTGCAGTTGGAACGAGATTTTTGACTTTCGTCGAAAAATCACCATGTGCTTAACCTCCAAATTTGATTTTTAATTTCCATGCATCAGTGACTTTCGTCTACTGGGCCCATAATCTGTTGATTGCGCAGTTTTCTTGTAGCACATATTTTAAAAGAAACGCCCGAATAAACAGTTTAACATTATTTATTGAAGTAATTGTGGAAAAAGTATCACATATAAGAGATAACAATAATCGAACATTCTTCTTTGAAAGTTATAGCAAAAGAGAGGGATTAGTATAAAAATGGATAATTAATTTCCCTAAATTAAACAGTTTTAAACCATTCTGGTGTACAAAATAAAGTCCCTAAAAATTAATTTTTAAATTCAAATATGTCCATATTTTAACAGTGTATCTGAGACATTTTCGAAAAATACATCCGCAGTCGACTGCGAATCAGAAATTTTCAACGATAAGAACGATCCAATAAGCGACAGTGTGTCTCATGAAAGTTCTTTTTCCGCTTCTTCCGAGGATTCATCTAACGTTTTGAATAAGGACGATAGTTCTTCAGACGAGTTCGAAGACGATTTAATTAATGTTCATCCACTAAATATTCAACATCCTTCTGAAAATGAACAACAATCTTTTTCTCAGGAAATTAGTTTGTGGGCTCTTGAATATGGTATTTCCCATTCAGCATTAAATCACCTCTTGCGCATATTGAAACCACATCATGCCGATTTACCAACTGATGCACGATCCCTTTTACATACTCCAAGAAAGGTCAAAAATCAGTTGAAAACGGTTCCTCCTGGCGTGTACTACCATTTCGGACTTAAAAAATGTCTCAACCAACTGTTATTTCAATACCCAGATGTAAATTGTACCTCAACCATTGAAATTCTTGTAAATGTAGATGACCTACCCATTTCTTCGAGCTCTTCAAGTCAATTTTATCCCATTCTTTGTTCGATTTATAAAACAAGAAATGTTGGCATAATTGGCCTGTATCATGAGCATGAAAAACCAACGAATGCCAATGACCTTTTTAATGATTTCATAGTTGTGGCAATTGATTTAATCATTAATGAATTAATCTTCAATAATAAGCCATATTCATTTAAAATAAAAGGCTTCGTTTGCGATGCATCTGCCAAATCATTTATTTTTTATACTAAAGGTCATACTGGATATTCACTCAAATTAATAATTTGAAACTGAGACACCACGATGAATTTGTTGCTAAATGTGACGAAGATCACCAATCTGGAACTTCACTACTTGAGTCCATTCCTAATATAAATATGATTAACATTTGTGCATTGGACTATATGCATTTAATTTGTTTAGGTGTTGTCCGTAAATTATTATTATTTTGGTGTTGTGGAAAACCTCGAGAAAAATTAATCTAATCAATACAATTTCAACTTCATTACTTTCACTGCGACAATGTATTTCTTCCGATTTTGTACGAAAACCCAGGTCATTAGCAGAACTGAGACGGTTTAACGCCACCGAATTTCGTCAGATCTTATTTTATACTGGCCCAGTGGTTCTCAAAAATGTTTTAAACCGAGACAAATATTTAAATTTCCTGTGTTTACATGTAGCTTATTCGATTTTGTGTAATGAAGAACATTTGAAATTACACAAATCTTACGCTGATTCTCTTTTGCTATATTTTGTTGAAACGTTCAAAATTTTATATGGTGCTCATAATATGTCAGTAGTTATCTTGGGGTGATACTGTGACACAATGGCGCTTCTGATGACACATACCATCAGCAGAGACCATCCAATAGGGGGGTCTCCAGAAGGTCCTACAAGAATTTCTACAAGAAGTGTAAAAGAAGTCTTGTACACGGTAAGACATTCCTAGTCACATGTGATGGCATGTATCCATCCTCAAGGCCCATCCAATAAGGGTGTGGTAGGGGGTCCAACAAGAAGAAGTAGAAGAACTTCTTCAAGAGGTGCGCTGCAGAAGAAGTCTTGTATATGAGCACGCACACGTACTCACACACACATGCATCACGATATGGGTATGAGGGATGTTTTCCTTGTTGGTGATGGACACATAGGCGCGCACGCACGTACACACGCACGCATACAAGACTTATCCAGCTAAGGCCAGGGTAGGCTGGTCTTCTCCAGAGTATTGTAGAAGAGATTTAAGAAAAGGTGTTGGTGATGGATAGAAATTTAAAAGGAAAAACTAGAAACTAGTGTAACATTTTACCAATAGATGTCACTAGTGAAAAATTGATTTTTCTTGTACATATACAATAATCGAATTTATTTCGGTATGGATCAGGCTGGGCTGGGCCGGGCCAGGCTAGGCTGGGCTGGGCTATTGGAGAATTGATTGATTGATTGATTAGTTAATTAGTAATTTTGGGTATTTATTGAAATATTTATATAGTAAAAAGTGACCAACATTATCTAGTGACTGCAGCGCGATTCGAACCTGTGCTATATCAATGCTACTTACCTACAAATACATTACATTTACCACTAGGCTAATGAGATCATTTAAATAATTCTGTAGAAATAACATAGAACATCTTTCCATTTTTGTTTTAGAATACAGCGATATTTAAATTTAAATTATGCGCATAAGAAATCTGTGACATTTAATTTAAGAGGAGGCGGTGTTATTTAAATGATATATAATTTTTTAATGCTACTATTCATTACAGTTTGAAATTTTAAAAAATATTCTATATCTTTTGTTTTTAAATATTTTTATAATCAATTTCAGGTTTAAAACAATATATAAAAAGGATTTTTAATAAAATTAAATCATTAATGTGGTGTTGTTGGTATGTGAACATTGTTAGTTTTTAATCAAAATGAATGATCATATAATTTTACTCTCAGATCGTTCATCAATTTTAAGTTGTAAATTCTCACCACCTTTAATATTAAATGAAGTTTATTTTAGTTAGCTTTATTTTAGCTTTAGTTGATTTTATTAGTTATCATACAATTAATAATGTTACTAAAGAGAATAACAAATTTCATTTCTCTATATCTACATTAGAGAAGAAATTTACACATACCAATAAAATATATGAAATAACAATTGATCCTGGATTGTATGAAATAAAAGATATAGCACATTTTATAGAAAAAGAGAGAAAAAAGATAGTAGAAAAGAATGAGAAAGATTATTTGTTATCTATTAAGGCAAATTTAAATACATTACATTGTGAAATTAAATCGGTTTACAATATTCATTTTGATGAAGAACATTCAATTGGTTCTTTATTAGGATTTAAAAAAAATTATTATGCTGGTATTAAGCATATATCAAAAAATCCAATTAATATTTCAAATGTGAATGCAATTTGTATTGATTGTTCTTTAGTAAAAAATTCACATGCTGAAAATAAAGAGACTCACATATTACATACATTTTACCCACTTGTTGTTCCAGGTGAAAAAATAGTAAATTCCCCCACTACCTTAATTTATTTACCAATCAAAACAAACTATATAGATGAAATTATAGTTAAAATAGTTGATCAAAGTGAGAATTGATCACAATAAGGTTGCATTTAAAATCTATTCTAAATAAATAGTAAATTCGTGATGGTTTTTAGATATAATAGGTCTAATTCATTTATTGTTTCTTCTTATGAAAATATCAATAAAAATACTATAAATAAGAAGATGAACATTAAAAACTTGAGTAAGAAAGTGAATGTAATGAGATTAACATCTGAAAATAAACAATTTCTTCAATCTTTAGGGTTTAAAGTTCTAAATCAAAATTTAAAAAATGAGTTCCATTTTACATATTGGACAAGAGCTCTATAATGATGATACTATTACATCAAAGCATTTTCATTCGTATTATCCATATTCTAGTTCCAAAATATCTTCATCGGATGAAATAAGATTTCCAATTCAAACACAAAATATATTATAATATAATATATAACCCAAGTTTTATATTAATTGAAGGTAAAATTGTTAATCAAGATGATACAGTAAGTAATACAATTAAACTTATAAATAATGGTGTTGCATTTATGTTTGATGAAGCAAGATATGAAATTGGAGGAAAAGTTGTTGATAGGTGTAGAAATGTTGGTATTACTACCACTTTAAAAGGTTACGTTTCTTTTACAAAAAATGATACTGACCGATATGAACATACTAGTTGGAATCACTTCAACTATCCTAATATAATTAATACAACTGGACATTTTAACATTTGTTTACCTTTAAAAAATTTATTTGGATTCTGTGAGGATTATAAAAAAATATTAATTAATATTAAACAAGAACTTGTATTATTGCGGGCCTCAACAGATTTAAATGCAACAATAACAACAGAACATAATGAAATACCTAAAATTGAAATAAATCGAATAGTTTTTAAAATACCACATATAGAAGTATCTACAGAACAACAACTTAAATTAATAAAGAATGTTGAAAGTGGTAAAGATATAACTATGAATTATCGATCCTGGCAGCTATTTGAACAACCAAATCTATTTTCAAATAGTAAAAATCATATATGGAATATTGTTTCTTCAAGTCAACTTGAAAAATCACGTCATGTTATTAAAGGTTTTTAAAACAGATAGAAAAAATAAAACAACTATGAATATGAGTCATTTCGATCATTGTAATTTAACAAATATAAAATTATTTATTAATTCAGATGTATACCCTTATGACGATTTAAATTTGGATTTTGATACAAAAAAATATTCAATTTTGTATCACATGTATACAGGGTGTTCCATTTCAAACCTCCCGCCGTCGAAATCTAAAAAACGGTTGGTCGGAAAATTTTGAAATTTAGGCTATAGGGGTAAGACATAGGGGCTGATCGATTAAAAATATTTTCAAAATGGTGGCACATCCGGTTATACCGGAAGTCGGTACTAACTTTGTTATTTTAAATGGAACACCCCATTTTTTACTTCATTTTTGGATTCCTTATCAAATTTTAGTATGACTTTATGTAGGATACCATATCTCTAAAATTTATAGTTTTTGAGATATTAATTATTTTATGTCAAATTTTCACTTTTGCAGAGTGTTACAAAAAAAAGTGTAACTTTGTTTGGGGTTGTTATTTTGAATTGAAATTTGGACTGCAGATAGTACGATAGCACAGCTTCTAGATGGTGTAATTGAATTTACGATTTTTTATACTGGGTGTTCATTATGGGCAGTGTCATTATGCTTATCTTTGAACCCCAATAACTTTTTTTTTCAAATGGAACACCCTGTATTTTTTTGTCTTGTTCGATAGAGAATTTAATTCTGAATCGAATGGTATAAGCATATCCTATACCTAGGATTGATAGATTTTGAGATATTTAAAAAGTAAACAAATGTTACAATTTTTTATAGAGTTTTAAGCCTTTTTCTAACATTTGCGGGGGTTATGGTGGAAATGAAATGAATTATTTAGTTAAGTAAAGTTATTTTATCCTAAATCTTTCATAAGCTTCAATTGAAAATAACCTTTTGGTCAAAATTTCAGAATTTTCAGCATATCATTTTTAAGACAAACGCGGGAGTCCCCGGTTCGATCCCCGCTGAGGCCTAAAACTTTTTTTTGACTTTTTTCACAATTAATGGTATTCAACCGTTTTAATATTTTTTAAAATGTTTTGAAAACAATTAATAAGAAGCAGTTTAGCTACTGAAAGGCTTACTTAGGGCAAAAATTAACAATAATATGCAAAAAACCTGCTGTTATTTCATAAATTTCTAAATATCTCAAAATCTATCAATCCTAGGTATAGGGTATGCTTATACCATTCGATTCAGAATTAAATTTTCTATCGAACAAGCTAAAAAAATACAGGGTGTTCCATTTGAAATAAAAAAGTTATTTGGGTTCAAAAATAAGCATAATGTAACTTCCCATAATGAACACCCCGTATAAAAAATCGTAAATTAAATTATACCATCTAAAAGCTGTGCTATCTGACTATCTGCAGTCCAAATTTTAAATCAAAATACCAACCCCAAACAAAGTTACACTTTTTTTTGGAACACTCTGCAAAAGTGAAAATTTGACATAAAATAATTAATATCTCAAAAACTATAAATTTTAGAGATATGGTATTCTACATAAAGTCATACTAAAATTTGATAAGGAGTCCAAAAATGAAATAAAAAATGGGGTGTTCCATTTAAAATAACAAAGTTAGTACCGACTTCCGGTATAACCGGATGTGCCACCATTTTGAAAATATTTTTAGTCGATCAGCCCCTATGTCTTACCCCTATAGCCAAAATTTCAAAATTTTCTGGCCACCCGTTTTTTAGATTTCGACGGCGGGAGGTTTGAAATGGAACACCCTGTATGATAATGATATGGTGATTATAGAAATGCAACGAAATGAGGTGGAAATGAACAAACCCATTTATATTGGTTTTACAATTTTAGATTTACGTAAATTACACATGTATAATTTTCATTATGACTATATATTAAGACAATTTGATGAAAATAGCGTGGATTTATGTTACACGGACACAGACAGTTTTATATATCTATTTAAAAATATTGATTTCTATGAATATATAAGACGTGATTGTAGGGAATATTTCGATACAAGCGACTATGATGAAGCGAATATTTTTAATATACCGCGTGTGAATAGGAAGGAACTTGGTATGTTTAAAGATGAAAATGCCGGTCGCATTATGTTGGAATTTATTGGTCTACGATCGAAAATGTATTCATTTAAAATGTGGGGTGGTGACGGTGGTGTAGAAATAAAAAGGTCCAAGGGAGTAGTTGGTAGTACATTGAAAACAATCACATTTGATGATTATAAGAATTGTTTATTGAATCAACGGGAAATGGTAAGACAACAAATTCTATTGCAAAGTAAGAAACATGTAATGTATTCGATAAAACAGCGAAAAATTGTTTTGAATGTTGGTGATGATAAAAGAATGTCACTGCATGATTCATTAGACAGTTTGCCGTGGGGTTTTGTGGAAGAAACAGTAGCAAGAGCAGCGGAAGCAACAGGAGCCGAACCACCCCATCAGTAGGTACCATTATACAAAGACACACACACTAGACAAATAGTACTTAAACAAAACAAAAAATGTTATCAAAAAGTGAAATAAAACTTGTAAATGATTTACATGACAGTAATTCTGTGGTATATCAGAATCACTTGGTGGAAAGAATAAAAAGTTCAAATGTGAGTGAAATGAATATGATTTTAAAACGTATCGCAATTCCAAGCACACACATTTTAACATATGATATATTACGATTGTGCAATGTTGAAATGTTAAATGTGTTACTCTCATCCCAATTGGAACATGATAAATTTATTGTATTAATTGCTAATAAATTGTTAAATTTAAATGTAATTGATTTTACATATGAAAATTTTAGTGAAATCATCAGTACTGTACCATATAAGGATTTCACAGATGACTACAAATGTTATTTAATAATGCAATTAACAAAACTGGATATTAATAAACCCAATTTTGATGCAACATCCTCATCATATTTGTATTTACATATATTATCCAATTACAAGAATTGTAATTATTATATTAACAAAATTATGTGTACTGGAATTTTTAATGCAAATCCCATCTTTGTTGGGAATATGTTGAAAACTTTGGAAGAGAAAAATTTACACTTCAAATTGGAGATATTAACAAGAGACTCACATATGGATGTAGTAAAATGGCTTTTGAAAAATTTGCGAAAAATGGAGAAAAACGAAGATGTGGGATGGAGGTGTGGACCTGATTCGGGTTTATGGCCATCAGGAAATCCAGAAGATTATGTTGCCACAATGGAGCTAATTAAACCCATAATGGAGTTTTAAAAAAAAATGCAAACAAAAACTGGCTCTCTGGTTATTTATTTTTATTAGAATTATTAATAATATATACTATTATATTATGTATTTGGATGTGTGTGGGGGGTGAATAAAAAAAAAACTTGTATATAATTTTTAACTGTGTTTTTATTATATTCTTTTTTTCCAAATATACATATACATATTAAAAAAAAAAGTAACGGAAAAAACACTATGTTAGCTGGGGGTGGGGGAAAATGACGGTTAAGGGGTTTACGTCATGAAAACAACTAGTTTTAACAAGAAAAAATCGATTTTTATTTGTCATTTAAGAAAACAAAACAGCAAATAGAAAAAAGAAACAATAGAATAAATCTCTGAAAGAAAATAACACAATGTTAGCTGGGAGGTGGGGGAAAATGACGGTTAAGGGGTTTACGTAATAAAAAAAAATTATAATTTTAAAATTGATTTATATTTTGTATCATCATCTCTTCAAAAAAACATATACACACACACAAACTGAAAGATTAAAAAACACTAGTTAGATGGGATTTTGGGGAAATGGTGGGTTTTTTTTTATATAATTAAAAAACATATACTTTTAGTAGTAAAAAAATTGGCTTTTTATTTCTTATTAAAATAGATATACAACAACAACAACAACAACAAATAGAAAAAACACTAAGAAAACTCTGAAAAAAAACAAAAAATCACTAGTTAGATGGGATTTTGGGGGAAATGGCGGGTTTTTTTTATATAATTAAAAAACATATACTTTTAGTAGTAAAAAAATTGGCTTTTTATTTCTTATTAAAATAGATATACAACATCAACAACAACAACAAATAGAAAAAACACTAAGAAAACTCTGAAAAAAAAACAAAAAATCACTAGTTAGATGGGATTTTGGGGGAAATGGCGGGTTTTTTTGGGGTATTTTTTTTAATATAATGAAAAACATATTAACATTTTTGTTAAAGAAAAAACTGTATTTATTTTTTTATATTCAATAGAACGAAAAATGGAAAAAAAAACATTAACAATATATATATATAATACAATGAAAAAAATCCATTTCCATTCCATTTCAGTCTTCTTCTCCCTCCTTCGGCGGCGGCGGCGGCGGCGGCGGCTGGTGGACTGCTTTTTTCCCTTCTTCCGGCTGGACTTCTTCTTCCTTTTCTAGTTCCTCTATAAAGTCCGATAGTCTCTGTAACAAAAAACAAAAAAACAATTAATAAAAGTATATAAAAAAATGCAAACAAAAAAATTATAACATACCTTACAGCAAGCACAGTAAACATCATGAAGGGGCTGTTTCTTTCTGTCCACCCATTGGTGGCAAGTGAGACAAAATTCCATATGGAGATTCCAGGATTTCAACTCCCCCGTTTCCTGGTCGATTTCCCCATAATTATCCTCCATAATGTCCTGACCATATGGTTCATCATCAACAACAACATTGTTGTCGTGTTCATTGCCGCCACCGCCTTCATCGTCGTCTTGTTCTTGCCGCCTTCGCTTGATGCCACGGCGATGCTGTTGTTGTTGTTGTGGCTCATCTCCATGGATGACTTGGCTGCCAGCACTGCTTCTGCTTTTTTTTTGTTTTCCTAATAAAAGAAGAGAGTGCAACCATTCAAAATGTATTGTTTTAATAATTCCCTTACACCATTTCGAGAATTCACCAATCTACTTTTTTTGAGTGAGAGACAGAATCAACTGCTACTACAACTACTACAAAAAATAGAAGGTGCATTCTCGACAGTAGTATAAGGAAATTATTAAAACAATAAATCGTGAAAGGTTGAACACTCTTTTCCTTTATTACCTGATTGTTTTTGCAACCACCATTCCCGCCGCCCACTGCTCTTATCGTCGTCGTCATCGTCGATGCCGCTGCCTTGTCCTTAATAAAGAAAATTATAAATATCACACTTTTCCATACTTTTTGTATAAATAGGACACAGTCATGGGTTGTTTTTTTTTTCCCAAACGACTGTGCACTATTTATACAAAAAGTGTGGAAAAGTTGATGATATTTTTAATTTCCTTTATTACCTTCTCCATTATGCAAAACATCTCGTCGTCGTCGTCCACCATCGCAGCAGCCGTTGTCGTTCTCGTTGTGGTGGTGGTGGTTTCCTAATAAAGAAAATTAACATTGTTTACAAATTCCCCGTTTTTCTCAATAATCGTGCCCAGAAATCGAACCAATACAAACACAATTTTGGTTCAATCTGGATTCGATTATTGAGAAAAACGAAGGATCGTAACCAATTTTAATTTTCTTTATTACCTATATTTTCTGCTGCTGCTGCTTGTGTTGTCTCATCAGCCACCGCCGTAGCTACTTGCTGCTGCTGCTGTGCCTCATGCACCACCGATGACATTTTCCCGCTGAAACCAAAAAAAACCGTTTTAAATTTTATGAAAAAAAATAAAGACAATGAACAAATTACTTACTACTTTATGTATGTGTGTGTGTGCTTCATAGCGTTGTTTCCCCCATTTTTATAGAACCCTCACCACTACTACCACCACCACCACCACCACCACCACCACCGCCCCCCTCCTCCACTTCCGTCCATGTTCTATTCCACGTTGTGGAGGTCATCAGGATATTCATCATCTGCACCAGGTTCCGGCGGGTCAATTAATTCCCTTACGAATTCCCAATAATCCGACTCCTGATCGGAGGGAACGTCTTGGTAGAATGTTGTTGGTGGTGGTGGTGGTGGCTGTGATGAGGTGGATGCTCTCATTGGGTTTGCAGCCCCCAACATTCGGAAGAAATGCGTAACCATTTCCTCCAAATCGAAAATCCCCGAGGGATTTATGGGGGACAATTCCTGCCCCCATATAGTTTTCACACCTATGTTAAGTGTGAAGGGGGGCAGGATGGTTGACCCCGGATACGGGGAGGTCAACCGTAGAACCCTTACCAAGCTGTTATACAGCTCACGCTCCCTCATATCCATATTTACACCCACAATAGCGTGTTGGATGCTGCTAGGGTTTGTTTGGCGGTGGCGATTGTGGTAGTTGGAGGTGAAGGTGGTGCGAGCTGAGGTGGCAAACGGGGCGTTGGAGGTGGTGCGAGCTGAGGTGGCAAACGGACCATGAATGGTTCCCCGCTGACCAGTACCACCACCACGGCTGGGGCTTCTAATCGGGGCACAACCACCACCACCACCAATCCGGGAACCGCTAGCACCAGCTACCGCAGTGCCTGTTGTGGAGACCATGCTGGGGGCGGTGGCAGTGGTTGCGGTTGTGTTGATAGCGGCAGTGCTGGTGTCCCCCTGGTGGTGGTGGTGGTGCTTTTGTAGCTGCAGCCGACGTGCAACCCTGGAGGATGGGTCTGTAGTAGTAGTAACAGTAGTTGATGTTGTTGTGGAGACCATGCTGGGGGCGTCGGCGGCGGTTGCGGTGGTGGTGTTGGTGGCGGCGTTGGAAATGGTGGCAGCGTTGGAGGTGGTGGTGGCGGTGTTGGAATTGCGCCCTGATGCTCTTCTCGAAGATGTTGTTGTTGTTGCTGTTCGTCGATCGTTATTGCTCGAGTTCATAGTTGTTTTTTTTTTTTTTTGAAAGCTTAGTTTTCAAAACTGACTTTTGTCCACAAGATTGTGCACTATTTATACACCTTAATTTTGTGGGGGGAGCTAGGTTTCGGCGGTGGTGGTGACGGTGGTGGTGTAAAAAGGTCACATATTTTTCTTGACATTTTTTTATTGAATTGTTTTTTTGAATATAAACTATCTATATTCAATTGCACATAATTTTGTGCATTGTCTATTTTGTATGTAAATTACACGAACTTTTGACTTTTATAGAAATCAATTTTTTATGCAAATCAATGTCTGAACGGAAAAAATAAAATCATTATGTGCATGCACTTAATTAACAATGTCTTTTTTACTTATCCAACTATTGTGTGTGTTATCGAATCCCAACCACTTAACGAGCAGTTTGTCTCCTTTTCGTCGAACAATTTTCTCGATCAATTGAATGTGCGGGTGTGCAGTTTTCTGAATTTCTTCAGTGTAAAATGCTCCCTTGATGTCCCGTTGTTCTTCATCTTGCAGTAAGTATGTTGTTGGATTTGTCAATTGAACCGTTTTAATTGTGAATACCTCATTTGACCAATTGGGTGTATATCCTTTTGCAAATAATTCCCTATATTTACTAACACGCACCTTATCACCAACTTTGAATTTATTTGATGACATTGGTGTTGAAATCTTTATTCTATTATACACCGTATTTAAGAGATGCTTTTCATTTTTTTTCTTAGAAATTGCATCTATAGGACGCATTTTAATTGTACTATGTATGGATTTTTCATTGTAATTTTTTACAATTTCCGGTAATATGGAGAGCCATTTATAGTTGCCCTGATAACTAAACTCTTTCCACATATTACTTTTGAGGGTGCGATTAAAACGTTCAATTACGCTAGCTTTCATTGCACTAAAAGTGGAATAGAGATTTATTCCGAATTTTTTCATCAAATCCATAAATTCCTTATTGTAAAACTCTTTACCATTATCGGTTTGTAGATTTTTCGGTATATGCTGCTGTGTTTTACTTAATAGGATATTCCTCATTGCATTGGCAACTTCTTTGCCAGATTTATTTTTTACAGGCACAGCCCAAGCAAAATTACTAAATACATCGATTACAGTTAAAATATACTTATAGCCCTTATTTAATCGTGCATATGGGATCATTTCCACCAAATCAGCTTGATATAAATCATTTAAACCTTTTACAATGACATGTCTTCTTTCAAATTGTTTTCTAGCTGTTTTGTGTAATTCATTGACAACTAATCTTTTCAAATCCATATCATTCGGTATTTTTTTCTTATATTTCCTCATCATAATGATGATTATGGAACAATAACATCATATACTGGATATCGAACCATAAATACTGCATGTACTTTATTTGTTTTTGAATTGATTTCTTTTATTGATATTCTATCTCCCATATGGAAAATTACAGATTCAATATTCGTTAATAGTTGTCCATTTAAATAAATTTCCATATTATTGAAATTACTAGATTGCTTCACAATTAATAGACGACATTCTTTCAGATGAATTTCATATTCATATTGATTAGAAAGATTTATTTTAAGATAGCCTGTTTTCGCTTGAACGGGTCCTGAGGCGCTAATATTTAACATAAAATAACCATATAAAGTTTTCAATTTCGTTTCCACAAATTGATTAATTTCATCATAGTTTTGGATGTGTGATTTACTTATAATGGCATTCACTTCGTTTGCAATAAGCGTTTGCACTTCCGTCACATTCTGCGGTCTCCAAGGCACCAGATTTTTCACATCTGTTTCTATAAGGTCCTCAACGGCACTCTCATTCGGAATATGATTACTTGCAATATACCATGGCAAGAATTTCTTAATGGTATCCAATGCCATGTCATTCACTTGTTTTTCATCGACTAATTTTCGCTTCAATATTATATTTGAAATGCGTTGATCACATTCCACACCCGTAATTATTTGTTTGGTTTTCAATGAATTTTCAATCAAATCAACAATATCTTGTGTTTTCCATGTTTTGTGTGCTGCTCCTGTTGTTGTTGTTGATGATGATGATGATGTTTGCCACTGTTGAAATACTTTTGCAGAAACAATTGCATCCACATCTGTATCTGTGACAAATTTTATACTTTTTAATTTTACATCAATTAATTTATTCACATCAGCTGTTGAGAGAGCGCTGCTGCTGCTTGCTGTAGTCTGAATAACTTGATGATGTTTACGTATTGTTCGGTCAATTAAATTTTGTATTTCCGTTGAAGTTTGTATTTTACTGGAGATTAAATTATTAAGATATTGTTGAGATGGAATTTGTTGTTGTATATTGAGAAATTTTAAGTCAATTTTATGTTCAATATCCAGTACACTTGGAAGTGCAAGTGTGGCAAATACCTTTTTCACTTCAGTCTCCACCAATTGTTGCAATTGTCGTAGTTGTATTTGTTGTAGTTGTTGTTGGGTTTTGCCTGATGAAGGTGTACTCGCACCCACAATAACTGATGGTCCACCAATATTGGAGCCGTCATCGTCATCGTCAGCATAATTTTGACGATAATAGTAATTATCTAAAGGACGACCGAACTTATCAACAGTCATTTTGGTAATAAGAAAAAAAATTCTAATGTTATTTTTTTAAATACATTTTATTCATTCATTCATTCATATATATATGTTTTTTTTTGCAATAAATTCATCATGACATTATTCAAATTGTTTTCTTCACTTAACCATATACTTAAAATAATTACATTTTCTACACTGCACTGCAAGTGTTTTGGTTTCCAATAGCCATGAATTGGACATTTCTTTGTAGACATATTTTTCAAATAATCATGATAATAATCTTTAAGTGCATGTAATGAAGGCCAATCTCTTATACCTTCCACATTTACAATAGCAATTTTTTTATCATTATACAATTTATTATTATTATTACAGAAAATATCTTTTAATAATTTCTCCTTTTGATGTCCCCTAATTATTATAATGTTAATTTTTTTTTCAATAACTTCATTATGTAAAATTTCCGATAATTGGGTCACCTTGTAGTGGTGGTGGGAGAAAGTGTCTTGGTTTTTTTCTGTGTCGTTGTTGCGCTTGATCCAGCCATTGGTGGGGGTAGAAATACCATAAACATTACTTGTTATTGTTGCTTCCTCTTGTTTACTACTATTTAATGAATTCCACATTAGACCATGAACTTGACTTTGTATAAATTTAACGTGTTTTTTAAAATCAGCTGATAAATGATTAAATTTAATATGCGGTTCAAATAAAAACGTTTTTATGTTATCCGACGCTGACACATCAAATAACTGTTTTATAGCCATTTCTTTACATATAAAATCACTATCTTTGTATTGGAATCCTTGAAAGTCCATAATACACATATTGGATAAATTATTCATGATTACGTTTTTTGTTTTGTTTTTATGTGTGTGTCTGTAGTTAATAAAAAGTATATCAACACTTTTCAGTTCAGAGAGATTTCTCTAAATGAAGCGAATAGTTGATGTGAGTGGATTATATTTTATTATACGATCATGTATAATGAGACAATACGCTGTGGTTTTATCATCCACATCTTTATCACATTCAAATTCCAAACGTATGTCCACTGAACCGGCATTTAAAATTTCATTCTGTCGTGAGCAATCAATCACCGCAATCGGACAGATTTCTTTAAATCGCTCGGGTGTGAAGAGTGGCTCATTGTCTTTTTCATAGTATGCTTGATGGAAGTTTCCATACAAGTCATAAAGCACGGCATATTGGTCCTTGGAAAAATTAATATTCAAATTCTCATAGGGATATGATTCAGAGTTTAGATACAATTTTATGTTTGACAAATTTATATGGTCAAATTTACTTGCATTTTTATTAATCATATTTTTTCGATCTGTTTGAAATGCAACAATTACATAACGTGGTTTTTCCAATTGTTTTGTTGACATAACAGTCCAGGAGTGTTGTTGGGTTTTTTGCAATTGTGGATTTTCACACAGTTCCCATGATCTAAACGCTATTTCCAACTCTATTGAATTGTTCATATATTTGATTAGTTGCAATCGTTCAGCGTCGGCAACTTTAATATATGGTATTTTCCATACAATTTTATAAATGGTCAAAACCACTTTTTCCGTTGTGTTTGTATTATAGATTGCATTATCATCCGTGTTTGATCTCAATAGAATCAATTCATGTCTCAAATTAATTATGATCTTCTTAAAGTCCTCAGCAAAGCCGATCACTCTATTTAGGGGAATGCAAACATTAAAATTTCCATCCTTATTACTTGGTGTGAAGGCGCATTCATTGTTCGATGTATACCATCCAGCATTTTCCAATAGTTTACTCTCATTCTCATTTATGGCGACATAAGATTTGAGTGTTGATGTAATGCCCGGATTTCTTGTTCTATCCACAACTTTGCCTCCAATTTCATAGCGAATCTCTTCGAAAAGGTGCAGTGCAAAATTATTTACCAATTTGGCCGTTCTAGACACTGCTCCCTTGTCATCCAATAAAGTGCCCTCAATGTAAATGGAACTTTGAGATGGTAGTGTATAGACATCGGTTTGCTGTATTGGTATTCGTATTTCATCGTTATTTTTAAATGATGAATTTATGTATGGTTGATGAGAGTGTTTCTCGTAACTGGTCAATGAATTGTCAAATAAGACAGTTTCTTCAACATTTAAAATGTCACTCATTTTTTTTTTCTGACTGTCTTTGGCTAATAGTTCAATAGTTTTTTTTTTCTCACTTTTTTACTTTAAATCCTAAAGACTTTAAAAATTGTATATTTTCTCGTGTTAATCGTTTGACCTCTTGACTTGGAATAACTGTAGATTGTTTAATGATTTGATTATTATATGATGCTCTATTATTATTCGATTTTTTCTTCCTGTCACCACTAATACCACAAGCTTTGTATTTTATTACCATGTTTTTTTTTGTTTAAAATTATTTTGTGTTTATTTTTTTTTTAAATGTAGTTTTATTGATATTTCTTCTCCACGAAAATCGATTAGTTTTCCGTTCTGATCAACTATACGAATAGTGACATTATAAATTTCCGATGTATTAATTGGTAAATATATAACATTTTGAGGGGTCTCATTGATTTTGAATCCGGGCGGTACTGTGGGGAAAAAATCATAGATAATGTGACTTGGTACACCATTATCATATGATCCCTCACTAATGCTACATAGCACTCGTATAGTGTTCACATTAAATATACTTATGGGTTTTGTGGAAATGTGTCTTTTGTTGGCGTACAACAGTACATTCTCAAATCCCAATAGTGATGATATCGAATTCGGTTTTCTAAAGTCTATATTGTGACTGCACTTGATTTCCGTTTGTAGTGTATTAACATTTCCATGAATTGATAGAAAACAATTAAATGTGGGATGTTTAATTTTTAATTCTTGTATGGACTTTTGTAAAAATTGCACTATATCGCGGATTTCATATGAACCTGTTGGAATTTTAATATCATGTCCACCCACACTGAACACATTATTTGTGTCATCTATGTTTGGTATTGAATTGAATACCTTGAAACTAGTTAATCCCAACACATAGTCATCATAATTTTCCAATTGAATCGGTGGATAATGGTGAATCGTTATTTCCGATTGTTTACTATCAAATAGCAACAAACTCATAATTATTATTATTACCTATACTGTTACAATTTTTTTTGTACACTAAACACATTCATTACATATTATAACTTTTATATAGGAATTGAAGACATAAATGACCACAGTTTACTGCATTGTTCTTTTGATAACGTTTATGATTGTATTTTATCACAACAGCCGTCGGCTTTTTTGTTTTTTTGTTTGTTTGTCCACTTTGAAAATAATGAACCAACTCAAGTGGTGGTTTAAGATTTCCATAACTGTCAAAATAGTAAACCAAAGAGTCTTTTTTAACATAAGCAACCCAATGTTCTCCTGGTCCTTTATCTGAACCCGTATTTATTACACCCGATTCATTTACATTAATCTTATGTGGTAATTTATCGCGCATAAATACACCACGAAAGTGTGGAATATTTTTCGAGTATTTCATAATGTCATAATTGGTTAGGGGACGAGCCGGTAAGTTTTTAATTAGTTTTTTGAATAGGGTCTTATGTATAGGCCTAAACCACGTTTATATGGTCCCATATAGAGACCCTGCCCTTGGGCATTTTTTCCAATAGCAATAGCCTCCATTTTTTCATTATGTCGTTTCGATTCCTCTAGATTTTTCTGTGCTTGTTTCGCCTTTTGAATTGCCGAATAGACACCCGAACCGCCACCAATCAATGATCCCAATGCACCTAATCCAGCCAGAAGAAGTGGTAAAAATCCACCAGATTTCCTAGCAGTAGGTATTGGAATTACACGGGAATAGTTGATTTTTTAACTCTTCCAAATATATTGCGAAGATTTCCTCTCTTGCCTCTCTTTCGTGCCATTCTCATGGCCGTTGAAAAGGATATTGCTTTTCCCATTTTCATTCTTGATCCACGACCTGTTTTTCTTCTACTTCCACCTATTTTTATCCTCCTCCTCCTCCTCCTCCTCCTACTCGTACGGCTATGATGTCCCATGCCTGTTAATAATTTTCCCTTCATGGCACCAGTAACGGCTAAGGCAGCGGCTTTTTCACCAAATCCCGCGTCTCCCGCTTTTAACCGTTCAAATGCTTTCTGTGCCAACACTTGATCAGCCTTGTGTCGTTCAGATAAGTCGTTACTTTGAGAATATGCTATATCATGTACTCTACACGCTGCATCCAATGCATTCACACCCTTATCACCTCTCGCTAGGCGTTTTTGCAATTTAGTACCAGGGCCACAGAATTGATAGCCCGGAATATGTAATTCAATTGGTAATTTATTTATCAATTTATTTAAGATACCGCTTCCTTTCCGCTCTGCAACTTTTCGTCGACTAATTGCATTCGTATAAATTACCCTCATTTTATTATATTTATATGAAATAATATAAACGATGTAAATTGAATAGCACCCTTTAGTCTTCTAAATGGTTGCATACTAATGAAATGTGTTGATTAACTCCTCAATTTATATATAACGACCCACCCCCGCGTGCGTACACACTAACACACACACACATAAAAGGGTGAAAACCATAAAATTTTTTAAAACAAAGTGTGTTTTTTATTTTTCGAAATAAAAATGCGTTTAATTGAACAAAAACAAAAGTTAAACATAAAGAATTATAATTGGCTTCAACAAACGAATAATGCGTGTGGATTAACGGCATCAGGTACTGGTGGTGGCGGTTGTATGGGATCAAGACATGGACAATTACTTCCAAATACAATTCGTTGCATTATTGTGGGACCTTCAAATTGCGGTAAAACGAGTGTTATGCTAAATTTATTGGAGGATAAAAATGGTTTGCGATTTGACAATGTGTACATTTATTCCAAATCTTTATATCAACCCATGTACAAGTACTTGAGGGCACTGTTAGAATCAATCAAGGGAATTGGTTACCATGAATTTAGAGATACAGATCAAATACTGTCACCAAATGATGCCAAATCCAATTCTATAATGATATTTGATGATGTGGCGTGTGGACCGCAGAGTGTGATAAGAGAGTACTTTAGTATGGGTAGACATAATCAAATCGATTCCTTTTATCTCTCGCAAAGTTATAGCAGAATTTCCAAACAATTAATACGTGACAATGTTAATCTTCTCGTTCTTTTCAAGCAAGACGAGACTAATTTACGACATGTTTACAATGATCACGTGAACACAGACTTTGAATATGATAAATTCATTAAATTGTGTAGATTTTGTTGGAACAATGACAAATATGGTTTTTTAGTTATATCAAAAGATGATGATATAGCAAAGGGACGCTACAGAAAGGGATTCGATCACTTTCTATTAACATGAAACAAAAAACGAAAAACCCCATAAATGTATATATATAATTTTAATACATTCACTTTATTTCATCAGTTTTACAAATACCGTTCTCGGGGAGAAAACACACCCATCACATGATGATGGATTCAAAGGTGGTAAAAGAACTAATTAAGGCTAGAAAAATTGTAAAAGCCAAATTGGATGCCTTAAAATCGGAACAGTTCTCCACACAAGAAAACCTTGCACAAAGTTATTTGCCCTTGATGAATATATTACCTAAAGCATTACTAAAAAACGAACAGAAAAAAAATAAAGTGAAAAAAGAGGAGGAGGAGGAGCTGAATGAGGAAAAACCATTACCAGATGAAGAAGATATTCATCATGATGTAAAAAAGACCATAAAAAAGACTAGAAAACGTCAAAGTACTAATTTCGGTACTCAAACAGATGAACAAGAACAAGAACGCAGTATAATTCAACAACTTTTTCCTAATACATCACATGCTGAACAGAGTTTTGTATACTATCCGCCACAGCAGCAACCGCTACCGTCGGTAGAAGAAAGTTATTTTTTCGATGATTCAATACAGGATTTGAATGCAACACAACATAGAATTCCCGATGAGACATTGATGGAATATTTGGATCAGTTCCCCGATATCCTTCAACAATACATTGTGGACAGAATGCGAAGTACCAACAATGATTTTGATACACATTATTTCACTCATGATGTGTCCACGGATGTTATGCATTTTGGTAATGGCCGTTTAAATTTTAATGATGATGCAATAACAGTAACTAATCCCGATAGATATGAAATGAAGTTTCCCCTCACTGTTGGAATGATTGAATTACTAATGAAAACCATACCTGATGATAATAAGATCACATCGGACGATAAGAGAAATTTCAAAGAGCTTGTAGTGTTTACTAGTGCTCACAAAAAACATTTCATGAACGATGAACAGATTGTGGGCAATCGTGGTGATAAGTATCGCTATACCATAAAACCGCTTGTTGTGGACGTTCTGAAGAAGGAGCAAGAGCAACAGGATAGGGAAACATTAACAAAGTTACGTTTACCTACTGCTTCCTCTTCAAAACATGGATCGGGTTATGGTAAATCAGCAGCGACAGCAACAACAATAAATAATAATAATAATAAATCTGATAACAATTTATTCATGACTTATAATAAGAAGCCCATTGAATATGTTTATTGGGATTCTCCAAATGAACTTGTACAACGATTACGTTTATTAATGGCATCCCAGGCGGCTGGTAATAATTCTCATGTAAATGAAATAAATTCCATTATTGAGGAATTGCGAGAGAACAATATTATAGAATAGTTATTTTTTTTTTCTATTAATCTCTCAATATGCATGCGCAGCAGCACGTGTTTGTGTATTATCTGTATATAAGTTGGAATTTTTTCACAATACCTTCAGTCCACAAGAAAAACAAAAAATGGAAACAAGCAGCATTGCAATATTTCTATTTCTAACACTTGTGCAACGAAACGTATTATACGTTTCACAGTTGGAAAACACAAAAGATGCATTCATTTGTTTCTTAAATTTAACAACCACACAATCAACAATTCAAAATCACACAAATTGTGACAATTGGCCTCAAAATTGGAAGAGAATGGAATTAATTACAATAAATAATGGAAAATTGGATGTAATGAAGACGGATTTAACGGAATCACAACTCGCACTCCATGAATTACGCTATAAGGTGAAAATATTTACACATGAAAATAAGTACCTTCACACACCACACTGGAATGGATTTTTCTTACACAATTCCAAGAACTGCTCCATCAGCAACAAAGGTGATATAAGTAATAATCATAATAATACGTCAAACCATAATAAGAACGATGATAATGTAATATTAAAAGAAATGGAAACTCAACATGGTAAAATTAGAATGTTTATTGAAAAAGTGTTTTCTTCACAAAAAAATGTACATTCCCTTGTATTGTTATACTTAAATTTATTATTACAAATTACTGCAATATTTTTAATATATATATTTTCTACTACATGATATGAGTGGTATGGCGAAATAGCCATACTGGCATACAGTATGAATATCTAGGATAAGAAAAAAAAAAGTTGTGGTGGCAATGCCAACAATGCAACTGTCAGCTGATACGTTGTTGGGAGACGATGTGAAATATTACCATATTCATTTCTGTCCATTTAGGAGTACTTATATTGTACAATAATATTTATATATAACTATAATATAAAAAAATATTAATACAATCTTTTTTGGTTTTTTTTTCTCTCTCTCTACTAACGGTCACACAGAAACAAAAACAATAAAACGATATATGTAAATTACAAAATGTGCATGTGTCAGGAAGTTTGTGCAAAAAACAAGTGAATACATGTCACTTAATCTTTTAAAAAAATTTGCATACAATATAAGCGCCAATTTTGTTTTTTTGTTAACCGGATGCACTTCCTCACTTTTTTCCCACTCACACAGGTGTGTGAGAGAAAGAGAGAGCGCCCGGTACCGCCACCGCTCGGTGATGGTGGTAGTTCAACCCCCAATCCAATACTCCACCCACCCCACCATACACAGTACTCTCTTCCGCCTCATTAGCAGTACCCACCAACACAAAAATGCTAATTAACACCTATCAACACACTTCTATGCTCTGTCCACTCCCCCTAACCCATCCCAACAACTCCCACATTTCAACCCCACCGCCGCCGGGAACCAACACCTTGCGCCATCTATCGGACGTTTGATGTACTAGTGTGCCAGAACCCTCAAATCCCCACTACTTCCATTTTATTCGATATCCTAAACGGCTAAAGATAGGACATTGCGGTTTTCACCAGTGGATTTAGCACCTCATTTTACATATAATAAGTTCTATTAGTCTACTCTCAAAAGTTGATAAAGGTACAAACGAATAAAATGTTTATATATCACATTTTCAAATATCTATTAATATCCATTTTACTCGATCTCCTAAACGGTTCAAGATAGGACATCGGGGTTTTCACCAGTGGATTTAGCACCTCATTTTACATAGAATAAGTTCTATAAGTCTACTCTTAAGAGTTGATAAATGTACAAACGAATAACAAGTTTATATATCACATTTTCAAATATCTATTAATATCCATTTTACTCGATATCCTAAACTGTTAAAGATAGGACATCGCGGTTTTCACCAGTGGATTTAGCACCTCATTTTACATATAATAAGTCCTATTAGTCTACTCTCAAAAGTTGATAAAGGTACAAACGAATAAAATGTTTATATATCACATTTTCAAATATCTATTAATATCCATTTTACTCGATCTCCTAAACGGTTCCAGATAGGACATCGGGGTTTTCACCAGTGGATTTAGCACCTCATTTTACATAAAATAAGTCCTATAAGTCTACTCTCAAGAGTTGATCAAAGTACAAACGAACAAAATGTTTATATATCACATTTTCAAATATCTATTATTCTCCATTTTACTCGATCTCCTAAACGGTTCAAGATAGGACATCGCGGTTTTCACCAGTGGATTTAGCACCTCATTTTACATAAAATAGGTCCTATAAGTCTACTCTTAAGAGTTGATAAAGGTACAAACGAATAAAATGCTTATATATCACATTTTCAAATAACTATTTTTATCCATTTTACTCGATCTTCTAAACGGATCAAGATAGGACATCGCGGTTTTCACCAATGGATTTAGCACCTTATTTTACATAAAATAAGTCCTATAAGTCTACTCTCAAGAGTTGATAAAGGTAAAAACGAATAAAATGTTTATATATCACATTTTCAAATATCTATTATCCTCCATTTTACTCGATCTCCTAAACGGTTAAAGATAGGACATCGCGGTTTTCACCAGTAGATTTAGCACCTCATTTTACATAAAATAGGTCCTATAAGTCTACTTTCAAGAGTTGATAAAGGTAAAAACGAATAAAATGTTTATATATCACATTTTCAAATATCTATTTTTCTCCATTTTACTCGATCTCCTAAACGGTTCAAGATAGGACATCGCGGTTTTCACCAGTGGATGTAACTCCTCATTTTACATAAAATATGTCCTATAAGTCTACTCTCAAGAGTTGATAAAGGTACAAACGAACAAAATGTTTATATATCACATTTTCAAATATCTATTATTCTACATTTTACTCGATCTCCTAAACGGTTCAAGATAGGACATCGGAGTTTTTACCAGTGGATTTAGCACCTCATTTTACATAAAATAAGTCCTATAAGTCTACTCTCAAGAGTTGATCAAGGTACAAACGAACAAAATGTTTATATATCACATTTTCAAATATCTACTATTTTCCATTTTACTCGATCTCCTAAACGATTAAAGATAGGACATCGCGGATTTCACCAGTGGATTTAGCACCTCATTTTACATAAAATAAGTCCTATAAGTCTACTCTCAAGAGTTGATCAAGGTACAAACGAACAAAATGTTTATATATAACATTTTCAAATATCTATTATTCTCCATTTTACTCGATCTCCTAAACGGTTCAAGATAGGACATCGCGGTTTTCACCAGTGGATTTAGCACCTCATTTTACATAAAATAGGTCCTATAAGTCTACTCTCAAGAGTTGATCAAGGTACAAACGAACAAAATGTTTATATATAACATTTTCAAATATCTATTATTCTCCATTTTACTCGATCTCCTAAACGGTTCAAGATAGGACATCGGAGTTTTTACCAGTGGATTTAGCACCTCATTTTACATAAAATATGTCCTATAAGTCTACTCTCAAGAGTTGATCAAGGTACAAACGAACAAAATGTTTATATATAACATTTTCAAATATCTATTATTCTCCATTTTACTCGATCTCCTAAACGGTTCAAGATAGGACATCGGAGTTTTTACCAGTGGATTTAGCACCTCATTTTACATAAAATAAGTCCTATAAGTCTACTCTCAAGAGTTGATCAAGGTACAAACGAACAAAATGTTTTGTGACGCTTATTTTCGGCGGATTTGCCTGTCTCGAGCGCCACCTGTTTTTACAGACGAAAACAGGAAACCAAAACGGGTCCCAGGTAACACAATGGAGATACGGCTATGCTAGGGGTCAATTAAAGCACATTATTATTCAGAAAAAGAAAATACAATTTATTTAAACCCTCAAAACTACAACAAAAATAATCCAAAAATAGGTTACAATTTATATTCAAATAGTCCGGTTGGCCGTTTTTGGAATACGGGATGATAAACGGTGGGAAAAGGTAGAAAAATACGGTCGGTAACGGTAAAACGGTAAATGTATGGCTTTCAGCACGGTGTGTTGCCTAACTAGCCGTTGACATGAACTGGAGAGGTGACTTTTGGTCGCTCCACTCAAATTTGTCGCTTCCCGGTGTATTAGTCGACACCGTTGCCGCTAAGACGCTTCGCTAGAGTGTAAAGACACTCTTTATTTGCTAACGCTTAGTTCCTGGTGTGAGCCACACAGTCTCGGACAGGAAACGGCGAATGGACTGTGTCAGATCTAGCTGTCGCCACAACCGAATTGCGAATGCGACCTGCCCGCTGGTTAACCGGCGACTCCGTGCGAATGGACTCAAAGATCCCACACTAAGAGCGCTAGTGCCCAGGAATGGCATTCACTAGACCTATTTGACAGGTCCTGTGCAAGGCGATTGCCAAGCAGAAATACTTCCGTGCGAATGGACTCGAAGGTCCCACACTAAGAAGCCTTCGTCGGTGGTTTGAAGCGACAAACACTGCTTCCAATACTCACTCTCTCACAGGGCGATTCAACGGTGTCGCTGGGCGATTTTCGGTGCTTGATGCCGGTCGGTATTGTTTTACTTACTTGTTGATTGCTTGTTAATTTGTTGTTGATAATTGCTGTTTGTTGTTCTTCAATTGTCTTCGGAACGGAACTGATCACTAACGGAAATTTCGGCTCTTTATATACCCGCGGGACGGTCCTGCACGCCTTCAACATCGGTATGCGGTACTAAACGGTATGTTGTATTGCCGCGATTCCCGGTGCAATCGGTTGACGGTATAACTGGTTGCCGAACTCCCAGTGTTTGTTTATATTGTAAACAATGTCAACATAACCTAACTAATACTTGTCAACCAGTATAACTGGTTGACGGACAGCCAGTGATTGTTTACAATGTAAACAAGTGCAACATAACCTAAATAACAATTAAATGCCGGTGCAACAAGTGCAAATACGGTAAGTACGGTACTTATTTACGATATTTTATTAAACGGTTTTCTCTTTCAGGGTTCCGGCGACATCCCAAATCGGCGGCGGTCAACGAGAGCGGTAAGTACTTGTAATATATACTACGGTATCAATTAATTCTTTTATTTTTCAGGCGAAGAAAAATGGGTTCATTACAGTTTATATATCACATTTTCAAATATCTATTATTCTCCATTTTACTCGATCTCCTAAACGGTTCAAGATAGGACATCGCGGTTTTCACCAGTGGATTTAGCACCTCATTTTACATAAAATAGGTCCTATAAGTCTACTCTCAAGAGTTGATAAAGGTTAAATCGAATAAAATGTTTATATATCACATTTTCAAATTTCTATTATTCTCCATTTTACTCGATCTCCTAAACGGTTAAAGATAGGACATCGCGGTTTTCACCAGTGGATTTAGCACCTCATTTTACATAAAATAGGTCCTATAAGTCTACTCTCAAAAGTTGATAAAGGTACAAACGAATAAAATGTTTATATATCACATTTTCAAATATCTATTATTCTCCATTTTACTCGATCTCCTAAACGGTTAAAAATAGGACATCGCGGTTTTACCAGTGGATTATCACCTCATTTTACATAAAATAAGTCCTATAAGTCTACTCTTTAGAGTTGATAAAGGTACAAACGAATAAAATGTTTATATATCACATTTTCAAATATCTATTATTCTCCATTTTACTCGATCTCCTAAACGGTTAAAAATAGGACATCGCGGTTTTACCAGTGGATTATCACCTCATTTTACATAAAATAAGTCCTATAAGTCTACTCTTTAGAGTTGATCAAGGTACAAACGAACAAAATGTTTATATATCACATTTTCAAATATCTATTATTCTCCATTTTACTCGATCTCCTAAACGGTTAAAAATAGGACATCGCGGTTTTACCAGTGGATTATCACCTCATTTTACATAAAATAAGTCCTATAAGTCTACTCTTTAGAGTTGATAAAGGTACAAACGAATAAAATGTTTATATATCACATTTTCAAATATCTATTATTCTCCATTTTACTCGATCTCCTAAACGGTTAAAAATAGGACATCGCGGTTTTACCAGTGGATTATCACCTCATTTTACATAAAATAAGTCCTATAAGTCTACTCTTTAGAGTTGATCAAGGTACAAACGAACAAAATGTTTATATATCACATTTTCAAATATCTATTATTCTCCATTTTACTCGATCTCCTAAACGGTTAAAGATAGGACATCGAGGTTTTCACCAGTGGATTTAGCACCTCATTTTACCTAAAATAGGTCCTATAAGTCAACTCTCAAAAGTTGATAAAGGTACAAACGAAAAAAATGTTTATATATCACATTTTCAAATATCTATTATTCTCCATTTTACTCGATCTCCTAAACGGTTCAAGATAGGACATCGCGGTTTTCACCAGTGGATTTAGCACCTCATTTTACATAAAATAGGTCCTATAAGTCTACTCTCAAGAGTTGATAAAGGTTAAATCGAATAAAATGTTTATATATCACATTTTCAAATTTCTATTATTCTCCATTTTACTCGATCTCCTAAACGGTTAAAGATAGGACATCGCGGTTTTCACCAGTGGATTTAGCACCTCATTTTACATAAAATAGGTCCTATAAGTCTACTCTCAAAAGTTGATAAAGGTACAAACGAATAAAATGTTTATATATCACATTTTCAAATATCTATTATTCTCCATTTTACTCGATCTCCTAAACGGTTAAAAATAGGACATCGCGGTTTTACCAGTGGATTATCACCTCATTTTACATAAAATAAGTCCTATAAGTCTACTCTTTAGAGTTGATAAAGGTACAAACGAATAAAATGTTTATATATCACATTTTCAAATATCTATTATTCTCCATTTTACTCGATCTCCTAAACGGTTAAAAATAGGACATCGCGGTTTTACCAGTGGATTATCACCTCATTTTACATAAAATAAGTCCTATAAGTCTACTCTTTAGAGTTGATCAAGGTACAAACGAACAAAATGTTTATATATCACATTTTCAAATATCTATTATTCTCCATTTTACTCGATCTCCTAAACGGTTAAAAATAGGACATCGCGGTTTTACCAGTGGATTATCACCTCATTTTACATAAAATAAGTCCTATAAGTCTACTCTTTAGAGTTGATAAAGGTACAAACGAATAAAATGTTTATATATCACATTTTCAAATATCTATTATTCTCCATTTTACTCGATCTCCTAAACGGTTAAAAATAGGACATCGCGGTTTTACCAGTGGATTATCACCTCATTTTACATAAAATAAGTCCTATAAGTCTACTCTTTAGAGTTGATCAAGGTACAAACGAACAAAATGTTTATATATCACATTTTCAAATATCTATTATTCTCCATTTTACTCGATCTCCTAAACGGTTAAAGATAGGACATCGAGGTTTTCACCAGTGGATTTAGCACCTCATTTTACCTAAAATAGGTCCTATAAGTCAACTCTCAAAAGTTGATAAAGGTACAAACGAAAAAAATGTTTATATATCACGTTATAAAATATCTATTATTCTCCATTTTACTCGATCTCCTAAACGGTTCAAGATAGGACATCGGAGTTTTTACCAGTGGATTAAGCACCTCATTTTACATAAAATAAGTCCTATAAGTCTACTCTCAAGAGTTGATCAAGGTACAAACGAACAAAATGTTTATATATAACATTTTCAAATATCTATTATTCTCCATTTTACTCGATCTCCTAAACGGTTCAAGATAGGACATCGCGGTTTTCACCAGTGGATTTAGCACCTCATTTTACATAAAATAGGTCCTATAAGTCTACTCTCAAGAGTTGATCAAGGTACAAACGAACAAAATGTTTATATATAACATTTTCAAATATCTATTATTCTCCATTTTACTCGATCTCCTAAACGGTTCAAGATAGGACATCGGAGTTTTTACCAGTGGATTTAGCACCTCATTTTACATAAAATAAGTCCTATAAGTCTACTCTCAAGAGTTGATCAAGGTACAAACGAACAAAATGTTTATATATCACATTTTCAAATATCTACTATTCTCCATTTTACTCGATCTCCTAAACGGTTCAAGATAGGACATCGGGGTTTTCACCAGTGGATTTAGCACCTCATTTTACATAAAATAAGTCCTATAAGTCTACTCTCAAGAGTTGATCAAGGTACAAAAGAACAAAATGTTTATATATATCATTTTCAAATATCTATTATTCTCCATTTTACTCGATCTCCTAAACGGTTCAAGATAGGACATCGCGGTTTTCACCAGTGGATTAAGCACCTCATTTTACATAAAATAGGTCCTATAAGTCTACTCTCAAGAGTTGATAAAGGTTAAATCGAATAAAATGTTTATATATCACATTTTCAAATTTCTATTATTCTCCATTTTACTCGATCTCCTAAACGGTTAAAGATAGGACATCGCGGTTTTCACCAGTGGATTTAGCAGCTCATTTTACATAAAATAGGTCCTATAAGTCTACTCTCAAAAGTTGATAAAGGTACAAACGAATAAAATGTTTATATATCACATTTTCAAATATCTATTATTCTCCATTTTACCCTATCTCCTAAACGGTTCAAGATAGGACATCGGGGTTTTCACCAGTGGATTTAGCACCTCATTTTACATAAAATAAGTCCTATAAGTCTACTCTCAAGAGTTGATCAAGGTACAAACGAACAAAATGTTTATATATATCATTTTCAAATATCTATTATTCTCCATTTTACTCGATCTCCTAAACGGTTCAAGATAGGACATCGCGGTTTTCACCAGTGGATTTAGCACCTCATTTTACATAAAATTGGTCCTATAAGTCTACTCTCAAAAGTTGATAAAGTTACAAACGAATAAAATGTTTATATATCACATTTTCAAATATCTATTATTCTCCATTTTACCCGATCTCCTAAACGGTTAAAGATAGGACATCGAGGTTTTCACCAGTGGATTTAGCACCGTATTTTACATAAAATAGGTCCTATAAGTCAACTCTCAAAAGTTGATAAAGGTACAAACGAATAAAATGTTTATATATCACGTTATAAAATATCTATTATTCTCCATTTTACTCGATCTCCTAAACGGTTAAAGATAGGACATCGCGGTTTTCACCAGTGGATTTAGCACCTCATTTTACATAAAATAACTCCTATAAGTCTACTCTCAAGAGTTGATAAAGGTACAAACGAATAAAATGTTTATATATCACATTTTCAAATATCTATTATTCTCCATTTTACTCGATCTCCTAAACGGTTCAAGATAGGACATCGCGGTTTTCACCAGTGGATTAAGCACCTCATTTTATATAAAATAAGTCCTATAAGTCTACTCTTTAGAGTTGATAAAGGTACAAACGAACAAAATGTTTATATATCACATTTTCAAATATCTATTATTCTCCATTTTACTCGATCTCCTAAACGGTTAAAGATAGGACATCGCGGTTTTTACCAGTAGATTTAGCACCTCATTTTACATAAAATAAGTCCTATAAGTCTACTCTCAAGAGTTGATCAAGGTACAAACGAACAAAATGTTTATATATCACATTTTCAAATATCTATTATTCTCCATTTTACTCGATCTGCTAAACGGTTAAAGATAGGACATCGCGGTTTTCACCAGTGGATTTAGCACCTCATTTTACATAAAATAGGTTCTATAAGTCTACTCTCAAGAGTTGATAAAGGTAAAAACGAACAAAATGTTTATATATCACATTTTCAAATATCTATTATTCTCCATTTTACTCGATCTCCTAAACGGTTAAAGATAGGACATCGCGGTTTTTACCAGTAGATTTAGCACCTCATTTTACATGAAATAAGTCTTATAAGTCTACTCTCAAGAGTTGATAAAGGTACAAACGAATAAAATGTTTATATATCACATTATCAAATATCTATTATTCTCCATTTTACTCGATCTGCTAAACGGTTAAAGATAGGACATCGCGGTTTTCACCAGTGGATTTAGCACCTCATTTTACATAAAATAGGTCCTATAAGTCTACTCTCAAGAGTTGATAAAGGTAAAAACGAATAAAATGTTTATATATCACATTTTCAAATTTCTATTATTCTCCATTTTACTCGATCTCCTAAACGGTTAAAGATAGGACATCGCGGTTTTCACCAGTGGATTTAGCACCTCATTTTACATAAAATTGGTCCTATAAGTCTACTCTCAAAAGTTGATAAAGGTACAAACGAATAAAATGTTTATATATCACATTTTCAAATATCTATTATTCTCCATTTTACCCGATCTCCTAAACGGTTAAAGATAGGACATCGAGGTTTTCACCAGTGGATTTAGCACCGTATTTTACATAAAATAGGTCCTATAAGTCTACTCTCAAAAGTTGATAAAGGTACAAACGAATAAAATGTTTATATATCACATTTTCAAATATCTATTATTCTCCATTTTACTCGATCTCCTAAACGGTTAAAAATAGGACATCGCGGTTTTCACCAGTGGATTTAGCACCTCATTTTACATAAAATAAGTCCTATAAGTCTACTCTTTAGAGTTGATAAAGGTACAAACAAATAAAATGTTTATATATCACATTTTCAAATATCTATTAATATCCATTTTACTCGATATCCTAAACGGTTAAAGATAGGACATCGCGGATTTCAGCAGTATATTTAGCACCTCATTTTACATAAAATAAGTCCTATAAGTCTACCCTCAAGAGTTGATAAAGGTACAAACGAATAAAATGTTTATATATCACATTATCAAATATCTATTAATATCCATTTTACTCGATATCCTAAACGGTTAAAGATAGGACATTGCGGTTTTCACCAGTGGATTTAGCACCTCATTTTACATAAAATAACTTCTATAAGTCTACTCTCAAGAGTTGATAAAGGTACAAACGAATAAAATGTTTATATATCACATTATCAAATATCTATTAATATCCATTTTACTCGATATCCTAAACGGTTAAAGATAGGACATTGCGGTTTTCACCAGTGGATTTAGCACCTCATTTTACATAAAATAGGTCCTATAAGTCAACTCTCAAAAGTTGATAAAGGTACAAACGAATAAAATGTTTATATATCACGTTGTAAAATATCTATTATTCTCCATTTTACTCGATCTCCTAAACGGTTAAAGATAGGACATCGCGGTTTTCACCAGTGGATTTAGCACCTCATTTTACATAAAATAACTCCTATAAGTCTACTCTCAAGAGTTGATAAAGGTACAAACGAATAAAATGTTTATATATCACATTTTCAAATTTCTATTATTCTCCATTTTACTCGATCTCCTAAACGGTTAAAGATAGGACATCGCGGTTTTCACCAGTGGATTTAGCACCTCATTTTACATAAAATTGGTCCTATAAGTCTACTCTCAAAAGTTGATAAAGTTACAAACGAATAAAATGTTTATATATCACATTTTCAAATATCTATTATTCTCCATTTTACCCGATCTCCTAACCGGTTAAAGATAGAACATCGAGGTTTTCACCAGTGGATTTAGCACCGTATTTTACATAAAATAGGTCCTATAAGTCAACTCTCAAAAGTTGATAAAGGTACAAACGAATAAAATGTTTATATATCACGTTATAAAATATCTATTATTCTCCATTTTACTCGATCTCCTAAACGGTTAAAGACAGGACATCGCGGTTTTCACCAGTGGATTTAGCACCTCATTTTACATAAAATAACTCCTATAAGTCTACTCTCAAGAGTTGATAAAGGTACAAACGAACAAAATGTTTATATATCACATTTTCAAATATCAATTATTCTCCATTTTACTCGATCTCCTAAACGGTTCAAGATAGGACATCGCGGTTTTCACCAGTGGATTTAGCACCTTATTTTACATAAAATAAGTTCTATAAGTCTACTCTTAAGAGTTGATAAAGGTACAAACGAATAAAATGTTTATATATCACATATTCAAATATCTATTATTCTCCATTTTACTCGATCTCCTAAAAGGTTAAAAATAGGACATCGCGGTTTTCACCAGTGGATTTAGCACCTCATTTTACATAAAATAAGTCCTTTAAGTCTACTCATTAGAGTTGATAAAGGTACAAACGAACAAAATGTTTATATATCACATTTTCAAATATCTATTATTCTCCATTTTACTCGATCTCCTAAACGGTTCAAGATAAGACATCGCGGTTTTTACCAGTGGATTTAGCACCTCATTTTACATAAAATGAGTCCTATAAGTCTACTCATTAGAGTTGATAAAGGTACAAACGAACAAAATGTTTATATATCACATTTTCAAATATCTATTATTTTCCATTTTACTCGATCTCCTAAACGGTTAAAGATAGGACATCGCGGTTTTCACCAGTAGATTTAGCACCTCATTGTACATGAAATAAGTCTTATAAGTCTACTCTTAAGAGTTGATAAAGGTACAAACGAATAAAATGTTTATATTTCACATATTCAAATATCTATTATTCTCCATTTTACTCGATTTCCTAAAAGGTTAAAAATAGGACATCGCGGTTTTCACCAGTGGATTTAGCACCTCATTTTACATAAAATAAGTCCTATAAGTCTACTCTCAAGAGTTGATAAAGGTACAAACGAATAAAATGTTTATATATCACATTTTCAAATATCTATTATTCTCCATTTTACTCGATCTCTTAAACGGTTAAAGATAGGACATCGCGGTTTTCACCAGTGGATTTAGCAACTCATTTTACTTAAAATAAGTCTTATAAGTCTACTCTCAAGAGTTGATAAAGGTACAAACGAATAAAATGTTTATATATCACATTATAAAATATCTATTATTCTCCATTTTACTCGATCTCCTAAACGGTCAAAGATAGGACATCGCGGTTTTTACTAGTGGATTAAGCACCTCATTTTACATAAAATAACTCCTATAAGTCTACTCTCAAGAGTTGATAAAGGTACAAACGAATAAAATGTTTATATATCACATTTTCAAACATCTATTAATATCCATTTTACTCGATATCCTAAACCGTTAAAGATAGGACATCGCGGTTTTCACCAGCAGATTTAGCACCTCATTTTACATATAATAAGTCCTATTAGTCTACTCTCAAAAGTTGATAAAGGTACAAACGAATAAAATGTTTATATATCACATTTTCAAATATCTATTAATATCCATTTTACTCGATCTCCTAAACGGTTCAAGATAGGACATAGGGGTTTTCACCAGTGGATTTAGGACCTCATTTTACATAAAATAAGTCCTATAAGTCTACTCTCAAGAGGTGATCAAGGTACAAACGAACAAAATGTTTATATATCACATTTTCTAATATCTATTATTTTCCATTTTACTCGATCTCCTATACGGTTCAAGATAGGACATCGCGGTTTTTACCAGTGGATTTAGCACCTCATTTTACATAAAATAAGTCCTATAAGTCTACTCTTTAGAGTTGATAAAGGTACAAACGAATAAAATGTTTATATAACACATTTTCAAATATTTATTATTACCCATTTTACTCGATCTCCTAAACGGTTAAAGATAGGACATCGCGGTTTTCACCAGTAGATTTAGCACCTCATTTTACATAAAATAAGTCTTATAAGTCTACCCTCAAAAGTTGATAAAGGTACAAACGAATAAAATGTTTATATATCACATTTTCAAATATCTATTAATATCCATTTTACTCGATATCCTAAACGGTTAAAGATAGGACATCGCGGTTTTCACCAGTGGATTTAGCACCTCATTTTACATAAAATAAGTCTTATAAGTCTACCCTCAAAAGTTGATAAAGGTACAAACGAATAAAATGTTTATATATCACATTTTCAAATATCAATTAATATCCATTTTACTCGATCTCCTAAACGGTTAAAGATAGGACATCGAGGTTTTCACCAGTGGATTTAGCACCTCATTTTACATAAAATAGGTCCTATAAGTCAACTCTCAAAAGTTGATAAAGGTACAAACGAAAAAAATGTTTATATATCACGTTATAAAATATCTATTATTCTCCATTTTACTCGATCTCCTAAACGGTTCAAGATAGGACATCGCGGTTTTCACCAGTGGATTAAGCACCTCATTTTACATAAAATAAGTCCTATAAGTCTACTCTTTAGAGTTGATAAAGGTACAAACGAACAAAATGTTTATATATCACATTTTCAAATATCTATTATTCTCCATTTTACTCGATCTCCTAAACGGTTAAAGATAAGACATCGCGGTTTTTACCAGTAGATTTAGCACCTCATTTTACATGAAATAAGACTTATAAGTCTACTCTCAAGAGTTGATAAAGGTACAAACGAATAAAAAGTTTATATATCACATTATCAAATATCTATTATTCTCCATTTTACTCGATCTGCTAAACGGTTAAAGATAGGACATCGCGGTTTTCACCAGTGGATTTAGCACCTCATTTTACATAAAATAGGTCCTATAAGTCTACTCTCAAGAGTTGATAAAGGTTAAATCGAATAAAATGTTTATATATAACATTTTCAAATTTCTATTATTCTCCATTTTACTCGATCTCCTAAACGGTTAAAGATAGGACATCGCGGTTTTCACCAGTGGATTTAGCACCTCATTTTACATAAAATAGGTCCTATAAGTCTACTCTCAAAAGTTGATAAAGGTACAAACGAATAAAATGTTTAAATATCACATTTTCAAATATCTATTATTTTCTATTTTACTCGATCTCCTAAACGGTTAAAGATAGGACATCGCGGTTTTCAAAAGTGGATTTAGCACCTCATTTTACATAAAATAAGTCCTATAAGTCTACTCTTAAGAGTTGATAAAGGTACAAACGAATAAAATGTTTATATATCACATTTTCAAATATCTATTATTCTCCATATAACTCGATCTCCTAAAAAATTAAAGATAGGACAGCGAGGTTTTCACCAGTGGATTTAGCACCTCATTTTACTTAAAATAAGTCTTATAAGTCTACTCTCAAGAGTTGATAAAGGTTCAAACGAATAAAATGTTTATATATCACATTATCAAATATCTATTATTCTCCATTTTACTCGATCTCCTAAACGGATAAAGATAGGACATCGCGGTTTTCACCAGTAGATTTAGCACCTCATTTTACATGAAATAAGTCTTATAAGTCTACTCTCAAAAGTTGATAAAGGTACAAACGAATAAAATGTTTATATATCACATTTTCAAATATCTATTATTCTCCATTTTACTCGATCTCCTAAACGGTTAAAGGTAGGACATCGCGGGTTTCACCAGTGAATTTAGCACTATATTTTACATAAAATAAGTCCTATAAGTCTACTCTCAAGAGTTGATAAAGGTAAAAACGAATAAAATGTTTATATATCACATTTTCAAATATCTATTATTTTCCATTTTACTCGATCTCCTAAACGGTTAAAGATAGGACATCGCGGTTTTCACCAGTGGATTTAGTACCTCATTTTACTTAAAATAAGTCTTATAAGTCTACTCTCAACAGTTGATAAAGTTACAAAGGAATAAAATGTTTATATATCACATTATCAAATATCTATTATTCTCCATTTTACTCGATCTCCTAAACGGTTAAAGATAGGACATCGCGGTTTTCACCAGTGAATTTAGCACCTCATTTTACATAAAATAGGTCCTATAAGTCTACTCTCAAGAGTTGATAAAGGTAAAAACGAATTAAATGTTTATATATCACATTTTCAAATATCTATTATTCTCCATTTTACTCGATCTTCTAAACGGTTAAAGATAGGACATCGCGGTTTTCACCAGAGGATTTAGCACCTCATTTTACATAAAATAACTCCAATAAGTCTACTCTCAAGAGTTGATAAAGTTACAAACGAATAAAATGTTTATATATCACATTTTTAAATATCTGTTATTATCAATTTTACTCGATCTCTTAAACGGTTAAAGATAGGACATCGCGGTTTTCACCAGTGGATTTAGCACCTCATTTTACATGAAATAAGTCTTATAAGTCTACTCTCAAGAGTTGATAAAGGTACAAACGAATAAAATGTTTATATATCACATTTTCAAATTTCTATTATTCTCCATTTTACTCGATCACCTAAACGGTTAAAGATAGGACATCGCGGTTTTCACCAGTGAATTTAGCACCTCATTTTACATAAAATAGGTCCTATAAGTCTACTCTCAAGAGTTGATAAAGGTAAAAACGAATAAAATGTTTATATATCACATTTTCAAATATCTACTATTCTCCAATTTACTCGATCTCCTAAACGGATAAAGATAGGACATCGCGGTTTTAACCAGTGGATTTAGCACCTCATTTTACATAAAATAAGTCTTATAAGTCTACTCTCAACAGTTGATAAAGTTACAAACGAATTAAATGTTTATATATCACATTTTCAAATATCTGTTATTATCAATTTTACTCGATCTCTTAAACGGTTAAAGATAGGACATCGCGGTTTTCACCAGTAGATTTAGCACCTCATTTTACATGAAATAAGTCTTATAGGTCTACTCTCAAGAGTTGATAAAGGTACAAACGAATAAAATGTTTATATATCACATTATCAAATATCTATTATTCTTCATTTTACTCGATCTCCTAAACGGTTAAAGATAGGACATCGCGGTTTTCACCAGTGAATTTAGCACCTCATTGTACATAAATTAGGTCCTATAAGTCTACTCTCAAGAGTTGATAAAGGTACAAACGAATAAAATGTTTATATATCACATTATCAAATATCTATTATTCTCCATTTTACTCGATCTCCTAAACGGTTAAAGATAGGACATCGCGGTTTTCACCAGTGAATTTAGCACCTCATTTTACATAAAATAAGTCCTATAAGTCTACTCTCAAGAGTTGATAAAGGTACAAACGAATAAAATGTTTATATATCACATTATCAAATATCTATTATTCTCCATTTTACTCGATCTCCTAAACGGTTAAAGATAGGACATCGCGGTTTTCACCAGTGAATTTAGCACCTCATTTTACATAAAATAAGTCCTATAAGTCTACTCTCAAGAGTTGATAAAGGTACAAACAAATAAAATGTTTATATATCACATTTTCAAATATCTATTATTCTCCATTTTACTCCATCTCCTAAACGGTTAAAGATAGGACATCGCGGTTTTCACCAGTGGATTTAGCACTATATTTTACATAAAATAAGTCCTATAAGTCTACTTTCAAGAGTTGATAAAGGTACAAACGAATAAAATTTTTATATATCACATTTTCAAATATCTATTATTTTCAATTTTACTTGATCTCCTAAACGGTTAAAGATAGGACATCGCGGTTTTTACCAGTGGATTTAGCACCTCATTTTACATAAAAGAAGTTTTATAAGTCTACCCTCAAAAATTGATCAAGGTACAAACGAATAAAATGTTTATATATCACATTTTCAAATATCTATTATTCTCCATTTTACTCGATCTCCTAAACGGTTAAAGATTGGACACCGCGGATTTCACCAGTGGATTTGGCACCTCATTTTCATAAAATAAGTCCTATAAGTCTTCTCTCAAGAGTTGATAAAGGTACAAACGAATAAAATGTTTATATATCACATTTTCAAATATCTATTATTCTCCATTTTACTTCATCTCCTAAACGGTTAAAGATAGGGCATCGAGGTTTTCACCAGTGGACTTAGCACCTCATTTTACATAAAATAGGTCCTATAAGTCTACTCTCAAGAGTTGATAAAGGTACAAACGAATAAAATGTTTATATGTCACATTTTCAAATATCTATTATTCTCCATTTTACTCCATCTCCTAAACGGTTAAAGATAGGACATCGCGGTTTTCACCAGTGAATTTAGCACTATATTTTACATAAAATACCTCCAATAAGTCTACTCTCAAGAGTTGATAAAGTTACAAACGAATAAAATGTTTATATATCACATTTTCAAATATCTGTTATTATCAATTTTACTCGATCTCTTAAACGGTTAAAGATAGGACATCGCGGTTTTCACCAGTGGATTTAGCACCTCATTTTACATGAAATAAGTCTTATAAGTCTACTCTCAAGAGTTGATAAAGGTACAAACGAATAACTATCACATATACATATCACATTTATATATCACATTATCAAATATCTATTATTCTCCATTTTACTCGATCTCCTAAACGGTTTAAGATAGGACATCGCGGTTTTCACCAGTGAATTTAGCACCTCATTTTACATAAATTAGGTCCTATAAGTCTACTCTCAAGAGTTGATAAAGGTACAAACGAATAAAATGTTTATATATCACATTATCAAATATCTATTATTCTCCATTTTACTCGATCTCCTAAACGGTTAAAGATAGGACATCGCGGTTTTCACCAGTGAATTTAGCACCTCATTTTACATAAAATAGGTCCTATAAGTCTACTCTCAAGAGTTGATAAAGGTAAAAACGAATTAAATGTTTATATATCACATTTTCAAATATCTATTATTCTCCATTTTACTCGATCTCCTAAACGGTTAAAGATAGGACACCGCGGATTTCACCAGTGGATTTGGCACGTCATTTTCATAAAATAAGTCCTATAAGTCTACTCTCAAGAGTTGATAAAGGTACAAACGAATAAAATGTTTATATATTACATTTTCAAATATCTACTATTCTCCATTTTATTCGATCTCCTAAACAATTAAAGATAGGACATCGCGGTTTTCACCAGTGGATTTAGTACTTCATTTTACATAAAATAAGACCTATAAGTCTCCTCTCAAGAGTTGATAAAGGTACAAACGAATAAAATGTTTATATATCACATTTTCAAATATCTATTATTCTCTATTTTACTCGATCTCCTAAACGGTTAAAGATAGGACACCGCGGATTTCACCAGTGGATTTAGCACCTCATTTTCATAAAATAAGTCCTATAAGTCTACTCTCAAGAGTTGATAAAGGTACAAACGAATAAAATGTTTATATATCACATTTTCAAATATCTATTATTCTATATTTTACTCCATCTCTAAACGGTTAAAGATAGGGCATCGAGGTTTTCACCAGAGGATTTAGCACCTCATTTTACATAAAATAGGTCCTGTAAGTCTACTCTCAAGAGTTGATAAAGGTACAAACGAATAAAATGTTTATATATCACATTTTCAAATATTTATTTTTCTCCATTTTATTCGATCTCCTGTACGGTTCAAGATAGGACATCGCGGTTTTCACCAGTGGATTTAGCACCTCATTTTACATAAAATAAGTCCTATAAGTCTACTTTTAAGAGTTGATAAAGGTACAAACGAATAAAATGTTTATATGTCACATTTTCAAATATCTATTATTCTCCATTTTCCTCGATCTCCTAAACGGTAAAAGATAGGACATCGCGGTTTTAACCAGTGGATTTAGCACCTCATTTTACATGAAATAAGTCTTATAAGTCTACTCTTAAGAGTTGATAAAGGTACAAACGAATAAAATGTTTATATATCACATTTTCAAATATCTATTTTTCTCCATTTTACTCGATCTCCTAAACGGTTTAAGATAGGACATCGCTGTTTTCACCAGTAAATGTAGCACCTCATTTTACATAAAATATGTCCTATAAGTCAACTCTCAAGAGTTGATAAATTTACAAACGAATAAAATGTTTATATATCACATTTTCAAATATCTGTTATTATCAATTTTACTCGATCTCTTAAACGGTTAAAGATAGGACATCGCTGTTTTTACCGGTAAATTTAGCACCTTATTTTACATAAAATAAGTCTTATTAGTCTACTCTCAAGAGTTGATAAAGGTACAAAGGAATAAAATGTTTATATATCACATTTTCAAATATCTATTATTCTCCATTTTACTCGATCTCATAAACGGTTAAAGATAGGACATCGCGGTTTTCACCAGTGAATTTAGCATTATATTTTACATAAAATAAGTCCTATAAGTCTACTCTCAAGAGTTGATAAAGGTAAAAACGAATAAAATGTTTATATATCACATTTTCAAATATCTATTATTCTCCATTTTACTCGATCTCCTAAACGGTTAAAGATAGGACACCGCGGATTTCACCAGTGGATTTGGCACGTCATTTTCATAAAATAAGTCCTATAAGTCTACTCTCAAGAGTTGATAAAGGTACAAACGAATAAAATGTTTATATATTACATTTTCAAATATCTATTATTCTCCATTTTACTCGATCTCCTAAACAATTAAAGATAGGACATCGCGGTTTTCACCAGTGGATTTAGCACCTCATTTTACTTAAAATAAGTTTTATAAGTCTACTCTCAAGAGTTGATAATGGTTCAAACGAGTAAAATGTTTATATATCACATTATCAAATATCTATTATTCTCCATTTTACTCGATCTCCTAAACGGTTAAAGATAGGACATCGCGGTTTTCACCAGTAGATTTAGCACCTCATTTTACATGAAATAAGTCTTATAAATCTTCTCTCAAGAGTTGATAAAGGTACAAACGAATAAAATGTTTATATATCACATTTTCAAATATCTATTATTCTCCATGTTACTCGATCTCCTAAACGGTTAAAGATAGGACATCGCGGGTTTCACCAGTGAATTTAGCACTATATTTTACATAAAATAAGTTTTATAAGTCTACCCTCAAAAATTGATCAAGGTACAAACGAATAAAATGTTTATATATCACATTTTCAAATATCTATTATTCTCTATTTTACTCGATCTCCTAAACGGTTAAAGATAGGACACCGCGGATTTCACCAGTGGATTTAGCACCTCATTTTCATAAAATAAGTCCTATAAGTCTACTCTCAAGAGTTGATAAAGGTACAAACGAATAAAATGTTTATATATCACATTTTCAAATATCTATTATTCTATATTTTACTCCATCTCTAAACGGTTAAAGATAGGGCATCGAGGTTTTCACCAGTGGATTTAGCACCTCATTTTACATAAAATAGGTCCTGTAAGTCTACTCTCAAGAGTTGATAAAGGTACAAACGAATAAAATGTTTATATATCACATTTTCAAATATTTATTTTTCTCCATTTTATTCGATCTCCTGTACGGTTCAAGATAGGACATCGCGGTTTTCACCAGTGGATTTAGCACCTCATTTTACATAAAATAAGTCCTATAAGTCTACTTTTAAGAGTTGATAAAGGTACAAACGAATAAAATGTTTATATGTCACATTTTCAAATATCTATTATTCTCCATTTTCCTCGATCTCCTAAACGGTAAAAGATAGGACATCGCGGTTTTAACCAGTGGATTTAGCACCTCATTTTACATGAAATAAGTCTTATAAGTCTACTCTTAAGAGTTGATAAAGGTACAAACGAATAAAATGTTTATATATCACATTTTCAAATATCTATTTTTCTCCATTTTACTCGATCTCCTAAACGGTTTAAGATAGGACATCGCTGTTTTCACCAGTAAATGTAGCACCTCATTTTACATAAAATATGTCCTATAAGTCAACTCTCAAGAGTTGATAAATTTACAAACGAATAAAATGTTTATATATCACATTTTCAAATATCTGTTATTATCAATTTTACTCGATCTCTTAAACGGTTAAAGATAGGACATCGCTGTTTTTACCGGTAAATTTAGCACCTTATTTTACATAAAATAAGTCTTATTAGTCTACTCTCAAGAGTTGATAAAGGTACAAAGGAATAAAATGTTTATATATCACATTTTCAAATATCTATTATTCTCCATTTTACTCGATCTCATAAACGGTTAAAGATAGGACATCGCGGTTTTCACCAGTGAATTTAGCATTATATTTTACATAAAATAAGTCCTATAAGTCTACTCTCAAGAGTTGATAAAGGTAAAAACGAATAAAATGTTTATATATCACATTTTCAAATATCTATTATTCTCCATTTTACTCGATCTCCTAAACGGTTAAAGATAGGACACCGCGGATTTCACCAGTGGATTTGGCACGTCATTTTCATAAAATAAGTCCTATAAGTCTACTCTCAAGAGTTGATAAAGGTACAAACGAATAAAATGTTTATATATTACATTTTCAAATATCTATTATTCTCCATTTTACTCGATCTCCTAAACAATTAAAGATAGGACATCGCGGTTTTCACCAGTGGATTTAGCACCTCATTTTACTTAAAATAAGTTTTATAAGTCTACTCTCAAGAGTTGATAATGGTTCAAACGAGTAAAATGTTTATATATCACATTATCAAATATCTATTATTCTCCATTTTACTCGATCTCCTAAACGGTTAAAGATAGGACATCGCGGTTTTCACCAGTAGATTTAGCACCTCATTTTACATGAAATAAGTCTTATAAATCTTCTCTCAAGAGTTGATAAAGGTACAAACGAATAAAATGTTTATATATCACATTTTCAAATATCTATTATTCTCCATGTTACTCGATCTCCTAAACGGTTAAAGATAGGACATCGCGGGTTTCACCAGTGAATTTAGCACTATATTTTACATAAAATAAGTTTTATAAGTCTACCCTCAAAAATTGATCAAGGTACAAACGAATAAAATGTTTATATATCACATTTTCAAATATATACTATTCTCCATTTTACTCGATCTCCTAAACGGTTAAAGATAGGACATCGCGGTTTTCACCAGTGAATTTAGCACCTCATTTTACATAAAATAAGTCCTATAAGTCTACTCTCAAGAGTTGATAAAGGTACAAACGAATAAAATGTTTATATATCACATTTTCAAATATCTATTATTCTACATTTTACTCGATCTCCTAAACGGTTCAAGATTGGACATCGGGGTTTTCACCAGTGGAATTAGCACCTCATTTTACAAAAAATAAGTCCTATAAGTCTACTCTCAAGAGTTGATCAAGGTACAAACGAACAAAATGTTTATATATCACATTTTCAAATATCTATTATTCTCCATTTTACTCGATCTCCTAAACGGTTCAACATAGGACATCGCGGTTTTCACCAGTGGATTAAGCACCTCATTTTACATGAAATAAGTCTTATAAGTCTACTCTTAAGAGTTGATAAAGGTACAAACGAATAAAATGTTTATATATCACATTTTCAAATATCTATTTTTCTCCATTTTACTCGATCTCCTAAACGGTTTAAGATAGGACATCGCTGTTTTCACCAGTAAATGTAGCACCTCATTTTACATAAAATATGTCCTATAAGTCAACTCTCAAGAGTTGATAAATTTACAAACGAATAAAATGTTTATATATCACATTTTCAAATATCTGTTATTATCAATTTTACTCGATCTCTTAAACGGTTAAAGATAGGACATCGCTGTTTTTACCGGTAAATTTAGCACCTTATTTTACATAAAATAAGTCTTATTAGTCTACTCTCAAGAGTTGATAAAGGTACAAAGGAATAAAATGTTTATATATCACATTTTCAAATATCTATTATTCTCCATTTTACTCGATCTCATAAACGGTTAAAGATAGGACATCGCGGTTTTCACCAGTGAATTTAGCATTATATTTTACATAAAATAAGTCCTATAAGTCTACTCTCAAGAGTTGATAAAGGTACAAACGAATAAAATGTTTATATATCACATTTTCAAATATCTATTATTCTCCATGTTACTCGATCTCCTAAACGGTTAAAGATAGGACATCGCGGGTTTCACCAGTGAATTTAGCACTATATTTTACATAAAATAAGTTTTATAAGTCTACCCTCAAAAATTGATCAAGGTACAAACGAATAAAATGTTTATATATCACATTTTCAAATATATACTATTCTCCATTTTACTCGATCTCCTAAACGGTTAAAGATAGGACATCGCGGTTTTCACCAGTGAATTTAGCACCTCATTTTACATAAAATAAGTCCTATAAGTCTACTCTCAAGAGTTGATAAAGGTACAAACGAATAAAATGTTTATATATCACATTTTCAAATATCTATTATTCTACATTTTACTCGATCTCCTAAACGGTTCAAGATTGGACATCGGGGTTTTCACCAGTGGAATTAGCACCTCATTTTACAAAAAATAAGTCCTATAAGTCTACTCTCAAGAGTTGATCAAGGTACAAACGAACAAAATGTTTATATATCACATTTTCAAATATCTATTATTCTCCATTTTACTCGATCTCCTAAACGGTTCAACATAGGACATCGCGGTTTTCACCAGTGGATTAAGCACCTCATTTTACATAAAATAAGTCCTATAAGTCTACTCTCAAGAGTTGATCAAGGTACAAACGAACAAAATGTTTATATATCACATTTTCAAATATCCATTTTTCTCCATTTTACTCGATCTCCTAAACGGTTCAAGATAGGACATCGCTGTTTTCACCAGTGGATGTAGCACCTCTTTTTACCTAAAATAAGTCCTTTAAGTCTACTCTCAAGAGTTGATCAAGGTACAAACGAACAAAATGTTTATAAATCACATTTTCAAATATCTATTATTCTACATTTTACTCGATCTCCTTAACGGTTAAAGATAGGACATCGAGGTTTTCACCAGTGGATTTAGCACTTCATTTTACATAAAATAGGTCCTATAAGTCTACTCTCAAAAGTTGATAAAGGTACAAACGAATAAAATGTCTATATATCACATTTTCAAATATCTATTATTCTCCATTTTACTCGATCTCCTAAACGGTTCAAGATAGGACATCGCGGTTTTCATCAGTGGATTAAGCACCTCATTTTACATAAAATAGGTCCTATAAGTCTACTCTCAAGAGTTGATAAAGGTAAAAACGAATAAAATGTTTGTATATCACATTTTCAAATATCTATTATTCTCCATTTTACTCGATCTCCTAAACGGTTGAAGATAGGACATCGCGGTTTTCAGCAGTGGATTTAGCACCTCATTTTACTTAAAATAAGTCTTATAAGTCTACTCTCAAGAGTTGATAAAGGTACAAACGAATAAAATGTTTATATATCACATTTTAAAATATCTATTATTCTCCATTTTACTCGATCTCCTAAACGGTTAAAGATAGGACATCTCGGTTTTCACCAGTGGATTTAGCACCTCATTTTACATAAAATAACTCCTATTAGTCTACTCTCAAGAGTTGATAAAGGTACAAACGAATAAAATGTTTATATATCACATTTTCAAATATCTATTAATATCCATATTACTCGATATCCTAAACGGTTATAGATAGGACATCGCGGTTTTCACCAGTGGATTTAGCACCCCATTTGACATAAAATAGGTTCTATAAGTCTACTCTCAAGAGTTGATAAAGGTACAAACGAATAAAATGTTTATATATTACATTTTCAAATATCTATTATTCTCCATTTTACTCGATTTCCTAAACGGTTGAAGATAGGACATCGCGGTTTTCACCAGTGGATTTAGCACCTCTTTTTACTTAAAATATGTCTTATAAGTCTACTCTCAAGAGTTGATCAAAGTACAAACGAACAAAATGTTTATATATCACATATTCAAATATCTATTATTCTCCATTTTACTCGATCTCCTAAACGGTTAAAGATAGGACATCGGGGTTTTCACCAGTGGATTTAGCACCTCATTTTACATAAAATAAGTCCTATAAGTCTACTCTTAAGAGTTGATAAAGGTACAAACGAATAAAATGTTTATATATCACATATTCAAATATCTATTATTCTCCATTTTACTCGATCTCCTAAACGGTTAAAAATAGGACATCGCGGTTTTTACCAGTGGATTTAGCACCTTATTTTACATAAAATTAGTTCTATAAGTCTACTCTCAAGAGTTGATAAAGGTACAAACGAATAAAATGTTTATATATCACATTTTCAAATATCTATTATTCTCCATTTTACTCGATCTCCTAAACGATTAAAGATAGGACATCGCGGTTTTCACCAGTGGATTTAGCACCTCATTTTACATAAAATAAGTCCTATTAGTTCACTCTCAAATGTTGATAAAGGTACAAACGAATAAAATGTATATATATCACATTTTCAAATATCTATTAATATCCATTTTACTCGATCTCCTAAACGGTTCAAGATAGGACATCGCGGTTTTCACCAGTAGATTTAGCACCTCATTTTACATGAAATAAGTCTTATAAATCTACTCTCAAGAGTTGATAAAGGTACAAACGAATAAAATGTTTATATATCACATTTTCAAATATCTATTATTCTCCATTTTACTCGATCTCCTAAACGGTTGAAGATAGGACATCGCGGTTTTCAGCAGTAGATTTAGCACCTCATTTTACTTAAAATATGTCTTATAAGTCTACTCTTAAGAGTTGATAAAGGTACAAACGAATAAAATGTTTATATATCACATATTCAAATATCTATTATTCTCCATTTTACTCGATCTCCTAAACGGTTAAAAATAGGACATCGCGGTTTTCACCAGTGGATTTAGCACCTTATTTTACATAAAATAAGTCCTATAAGTCTACTCTCAAGAGTTGATAAAGGTACACACGAATAAAATGTTTATATATCACATTTTCAAATATCTATTATTTTCTATTTTACTCGATCTCCTCAACGGTTAAAGATAGGACATCGCGGTTTTCACGAGTGGATTTAGCACCTCATTTTACATAAAATAAGTCCTATAAGTCTACTCTCAAGAGTTGATAAAGGTACAAACGATTAAAATGTTTATATATCACATTTTCAAATATCTATTAATATCCATTTTACTCGATCTCCTAAACGGTTAAAAATAGGACATCGCGGTTTTCACCAGAGGATTTAGTAAATCATTTTACATAAAATAAGACATATAAGTCTACTCTCAAGAGTTGATAAAGGTACAAATGAATAAAATGTTTATATATCACATTTTCCAATATCTATTATTCTCCATTTTACTCGATCTCCTAAACGATTAAAGATAGGACATCGCGGTTTTTACCAGTGGATTTAGCACCTCATTTAACATATAATAAGTCCTATAAGTCTACTCTCAAGAGTTGATAAAGGTACAAACGAATAAAATGTTTATATATCACATTTTCAAATATATACTATTCTCCATTTTACTCGATCTCCTAAACGGTTAATGATAGGACATCGCGGTTTTTTACCAGTGGATTTAGAACCTCATTTTACATAAAATAGGTCCTATAAGTCTACTCTCAAGAGTTGATAAAGGTACAAACGAATAAAATGTTTATATATCACATTTTCAAATAACTATTTTTATCCATTTTACTCGATCTCCCAAACGGTTCAAGATAGGACATCGCGGTTTTCACCAGTGGATTTAGCACCTCATTTTACTTAAAATAAGTCTTATAAGTCTACTCTCAAGAGTTGATAAAGGTACAAACGAATAAAATGTTTATATATCACATTTTCAAATATCTATTATTCTCCATTTTACTCGATCTCCTAAACGATTAAAGATAGGACATCGCGGTTTTCACCAGTGGATTTAGCACCTCATTTTACATAAAATAAGTCCTATTAGTCTACTCTCAAAAGTTGATAAAGGTACAAACGAATAAAATGTATATATATCACATTTTCAAATATCTATTAATATCCATTTTACTCGATCTCCTAAACGGTTCAAGATAGGACATCGCGGTTTTCACCAGTAGATTTAGCACCTCATTTTACTTAAAATAAGTCTTATAAGTCTACTCTCAATAGTTAATAAAGGTACAAACGAATAAAATGTTTATATATCACATTTTCAAATATCTATTAATATCCATATTACTCGATATCCTAAACGGTTAAAGATAGGACATCGCGGTTTTCACCAGTGGATTTAGCACCCCATTTTACATAAAATAGGTTCTATAAGTCTACTCTCAAGAGTTGATAAAGGTACAAACGATTAAAATGTTTATATATCACATTTTCAAATATCTATTAATATCCATTTTACTCGATCTCCTAAACGGTTAAAAATAGGACATCGCGGTTTTCACCAGAGGATTTAGTAAATCATTTTACATAAAATAAGACATATAAGTCTACTCTCAAGAGTTGATAAAGGTACAAACGAATAAAATGTATATATATCACATTTTCAAATATCTATTAATATCCATTTTACTCGATCTCCTAAACGGTTCAAGATAGGACATCGCGGTTTTCACCAGTAGATTTAGCACCTCATTTTACATGAAATAAGTCTTATAAATCTACTCTCAAGAGTTGATAAAGGTACAAACGAATAAAATGTTTATATATCACATTTTCAAATATCTATTATTATCAATTTTACTCGATCTCTTAAACGGTTAAAGATAGGACACCGCGGATTTCACCAGTGGATTTGGCACGTCATTTTCATAAAATAAGTCCTATAAGTCTACTCTCAAGAGTTGATAAAGGTAAAAACGAATAAAATGTTTATATATCACATTTTCAAATATCTATTATTCTCCATTTTACTCGATCTCCTAAACGGTTAAAGATAGGACACCGCGGATTTCACCAGTGGATTTGGCACGTCATTTTCATAAAATAAGTCCTATAAGTCTACTCTCAAGAGTTGATAAAGGTACAAACGAATAAAATGTTTATATATTACATTTTCAAATATCTATTATTCTCCATTTTACTCGATCTCCTAAACAATTAAAGATAGGACATCGCGGTTTTCACCAGTGGATTTAGCACCTCATTTTACTTAAAATAAGTTTTATAAGTCTACTCTCAAGAGTTGATAATGGTTCAAACGAGTAAAATGTTTATATATCACATTATCAAATATCTATTATTCTCCATTTTACTCGATCTCCTAAACGGTTAAAGATAGGACATCGCGGTTTTCACCAGTAGATTTAGCACCTCATTTTACATGAAATAAGTCTTATAAATCTTCTCTCAAGAGTTGATAAAGGTACAAACGAATAAAATGTTTATATATCACATTTTCAAATATCTATTATTCTCCATTTTACTCGATCTCCTAAACGGTTAAAGATAGGACACCGCGGATTTCACCAGTGGATTTGGCACGTCATTTTCATAAAATAAGTCCTATAAGTCTACTCTCAAGAGTTGATAAAGGTACAAACGAATAAAATGTTTATATATTACATTTTCAAATATCTATTATTCTCCATTTTACTCGATCTCCTAAACAATTAAAGATAGGACATCGCGGTTTTCACCAGTGGATTTAGCACCTCATTTTACTTAAAATAAGTTTTATAAGTCTACTCTCAAGAGTTGATAATGGTTCAAACGAGTAAAATGTTTATATATCACATTATCAAATATCTATTATTCTCCATTTTACTCGATCTCCTAAACGGTTAAAGATAGGACATCGCGGTTTTCACCAGTAGATTTAGCACCTCATTTTACATGAAATAAGTCTTATAAATCTTCTCTCAAGAGTTGATAAAGGTACAAACGAATAAAATGTTTATATATCACATTTTCAAATATCTATTATTCTCCATGTTACTCGATCTCCTAAACGGTTAAAGATAGGACATCGCGGGTTTCACCAGTGAATTAAGCACTATATTTTACATAAAATAAGTTTTATAAGTCTACCCTCAAAAATTGATCAAGGTACAAACGAATAAAATGTTTATATATCACATTTTCAAATATCTATTATTCTCTATTTTACTCGATCTCCTAAACGGTTAAAGATAGGACACCGCGGATTTCACCAGTGGATTTAGCACCTCATTTTCATAAAATAAGTCCTATAAGTCTACTCTCAAGAGTTGATAAAGGTACAAACGAATAAAATGTTTATATATCACATTTTCAAATATCTATTATTCTATATTTTACTCCATCTCTAAACGGTTAAAGATAGGGCATCGAGGTTTTCACCAGTGGATTTAGCACCTCATTTTACATAAAATAGGTCCTGTAAGTCTACTCTCAAGAGTTGATAAAGGTACAAACGAATAAAATGTTTATATATCACATTTTCAAATATCTATTATTCTCCATGTTACTCGATCTCCTAAACGGTTAAAGATAGGACATCGCGGGTTTCACCAGTGAATTTAGCACTATATTTTACATAAAATAAGTTTTATAAGTCTACCCTCAAAAATTGATCAAGGTACAAACGAATAAAATGTTTATATATCACATTTTCAAATATATACTATTCTCCATTTTACTCGATCTCCTAAACGGTTAAAGATAGGACATCGCGGTTTTCACCAGTGAATTTAGCACCTCATTTTACATAAAATAAGTCCTATAAGTCTACTCTCAAGAGTTGATAAAGGTACAAACGAATAAAATGTTTATATATCAGTAGTATAGAAATGTTATTTCTACAGTAAAAACGCCCCCCGCAGTACAACCCCCTAAGAAAACGGCTATAACTGGAAAAAAAGGGCCTTATACGTATACCCCTATCCCCTGCAACATTTTCACCCCCCACAACAACCCCCAGTGACGTCACGCGAAGTTATCCCCTAAAAAAACCGCTTTCCTAAAAAAAAAACCGTTCCCCTAAAAAAACCGCTCCCCTAAAGAAACCGCTCCCCAACAAAAACCGCCACTGTAAAAAAAATAGGTCGCTAAATGACATCACTTGCAATAAAGGTCATTTGTGCAAGGTTATAAACAGAGGAAATGCATTGAAGAATGTTAAGTGCATTACTTTCGCTTATCTATGACGCAACAGCATCACATCAGGCTCTTACACGTTCAAGGTCGTGACAGCACTGTTGGCAATAAATAGGTTATAGGAATACTAATGTAGAGACATGAATATAAATTTGTTATATATGTTTTTATTATAATAAGACATATAAGATTATAATTTAATTTTAATATTATTTTAAAGAACAATCATTTATTTATACAAGAACAAAGGTAAATGGAAACAATAATATAATTCTTAAATAGACAAAATATTTACTACATTAAGAATAATATTAATTAATTTTCCCAATATTTCATAATGTTACACAATAATTACATATTATTAATTGTTTTAAGTTTTTGCAATTTTAAAACAGCGGTTGTTGTACAATTTTTAAAATTATTTTCAAAGTGATATCCACAATTTGGGATGGTTTCATCTTCAAACTCATATTTGTCCATATCGAGAACAATTGGAAGTTTTGGAATATACTGTTGCAAATATTCACTACATCCCCTATTTTTCACATACACCGTATCCATGTTCAATAATTCTTTTCTTAGAATCGGTATCAAATATTTGTTGTCAAAACAAACTTTTCTTTGTTTCCCATTACAATTCCAATTTAAACCACATATTTGTCTAGTATAGCTTCGAATTTCTTGTTGTACATCTTTATTTAGAAATTCAAACTTTGTATCCGGTTCAAATAAAAAATGTTTCAAGTATTGTTCATTACATGTTATGCAACAACACTCACAACTTTTTAAAATACTTAATTCTTTCAGAAAGAACATATTTCTTATATTAAACCCCAATATATCAATAAAAGCAACTTTAACTTTTTCACAAATATAATTGTTAACATCTTTCATTGTGGTCGCTTATAAAGCTCTAACTGACTTTGTTAATGGTGAATACGAATATATATGATCCGATAATATTATTGCATATGCCGTTGTGTGTTGGGGGGCATTTTCTCTCAAAGAAAATTGAATGCGTAAATCCAATAATGACGAATTAGAATTTAATAGCTCCTTTTGACGTGACACGTCAAATACAACTAAAGGCGCCACCTTGGCAAATAAATCATGACTTAGTAACGGTTCATTTCTCTTTTCATAATATGAATTTTGGAAATTTGCATACATGTCATATAGAATTGCAAAATTATGATTTTCAAAGTCTACATGCAAGTTGTCATATGGATAACATTCGGAATTCAAGAATAATTTGATATCCGTTAGTTTACAATGGTCGAAGGTTGAAAGGTTTTTATTTAATTGGTTTTTTTTATTCGTTGATAAACAGAAAATTACATATCTAGGTTTTTCTAATTGTGTTGATGATTTTACAACCCAATCAAATTCTTTAGATGTTTGTAATTCGGGTATTGTATATAGATTCCACTGTCGTGAAAATATGGATAACTCTCTTCCACTGTCAATTACTTTATAAAGTTGTAACTTACTATAATCAGCAAGCTCAACAATAGGCACCCTCCAATTAATTTTATTAATACTTAAATGCAACTTATCTGACCCCGATTCATATATAGCATTGGTGTTCGTATTACTTCTAATAAGAATCAGTTCCTGTTTCATAAAAACAATAATTTTTTTGAAATCCTCAGCGAAACCCAATAAAGTTCGTAGAGGGACACAAACCGCAAACTTTCCTTCATTTAAATGATAAAAACAGTTTTCGTCTACATTCCATCCAGCGTTTTTAAAATAATTTATTTCTCCCGGTGTAAGCGACAATAGCCCTTTGATAGTGGATACGATTCCGGGTGAATGACAAGATTCAATTGTTTTACCATTTAATTCATATCTGATTTCCTCGAATAAAAACGGTACAAAATTATTTATTAATTTTCCAGTAAGAGACGGTTTTTTGTCTGTGATTCGAACTAACGATCCCTCCACATATATGTATGATTGCGACGGTATAGTTAAAATTTCCGATTGTGGGATTGTAATTCGAATTTCGTCATTCTCATTGAAAGAATTTGTTGCGTAAGGTAAATACGAATGTTTTTCTAGTTTAATAATTGAATTGTCAAATACTGGACCTTCAACTACATTTAGAATTTCATCCATTATGTTTTAAAACCTTTAGTCCCAAGGATTTTAAAAATTTGATATTAGATTTTGTTAAACCACCTCCTCTATTATAAGATGGACAAGCACTACTATTTGTTTTTAAATCTTTTTCCATATTTATATAATTTTTGTTGTATTTAATTACCATTTTAGAGAACTGTTTTGACGGTAAATATTTCAATGTAAATATATTATGGATTTAGTTATAATAATTTTCACTCTTTTTACGTAGGTGCAATCTTGCTGTTACACGTTCACCTCTGAGATTAACAATATTACCGTCTTGATCAACTATTTTAAGTTCAATAAAATGAATTTTGTTTGTGTTAAGGGGATAATAGATAACATTTTCCTGATTAATCGTCTCACGGAACCCGAACGGGTTACTGAATGTAAAGTGGAATATTGAATGTCCTTCTTTACCATTATGAAAATTTCCTTTTGCAATATTACACTCTACACTTATTACGTTAACTTTAAATATGTCAATTAATTTGTCTGATATCGCCAATACATTTGGTTGTAAAACAATATGTCCAAAACCTAATAAGTTCCCTATTGAATTTTTATCTGTAAAATCCACACTATGATCACATTTAATTTCTGATTTTAATGTAATTTTATTAGCTGTTAAATCAAAGTTAATTTTTTTTGTCAAGTTCTTATTTATTTCATTAATTTTTTTTATTATGTAGTTCTTTAGTTCCTCAAATTCATATGCCCCCTCAGGTATAACAATAGTCTCATTACCAATTTTAATAGTATTACAATTATTATCTATATTAGGCACACTATTGTAAGTTTCAAAATTCACTAATCCAATTTCAAATTTTTCCGGTGGTGTTAAATAAATGGGTGGATCAAAATACGAGGTCAATATTGATGAATTTCCGTTAAATGTAAACGTTGTCATATTACGTGTTGTTATATAAAAATTTTAAACACAAATGTCCACAGTTATACTTATTTAATTTTTGAAAATTATTATAATTATAATCTATTTTAGAAAATCCGTTTGAATTAAAATACTTTACTAAGATACTTGGTGGTGGAAGGCTACCAAAAGAATCAAAATATAACACCAAATTTTTGTTTTTTATAAAAGATACCCAATGAGTTCCCTCTCCACTATTTGAATCTAAATTTACAATTCCACATTCTTTATTTTTATTAATTATTGGAGGTAATTTATCTTTCATGAAAACACCCCTGAAATGTGGGATTTTTAATTGTTTGACATATTTCTCTAACTCAATATTAGTTAATGCATGACGTGGTAATTTCAGTGGAAGTTTTTTTTAAAAGCAATACCATATCCTTTTTTATAAGGTTTCAAATATAAACCTTTACCTATCTCAACTGATTCTAATTTTTGATTATGCCTTTTATTTTCTTCTAAATTTTCTTTTGCTGCATTGGCTCTTTTTATAGAGGAAACAATATTTGCTACACTTCCGCCTAACGAGCCTAAGAGAGAGGCGGCACTTAATATTGGCAACAATGCGCCAATAAATCCACCAGACTTAGGTATTGGAATAATTCTAGTTGGCCTCTTCGCTTTCAAGGTATTTTTATTAGCGCCTAAGGCAATTTTTACAGCTGCTTCAAGGTCTTTTGGTTTATGTTTCCTTAACGCTATTTTTGCTTTTCTAACTGCACTATTAAAACCTATCCCCTGTCCGACTTTTGTTTTCCTTCCTTTTTTACGTCTCATAGTTTTTTTAAACCTCCCTCTCTTATCATATCCAAATCCTAACATTGTTTTTCCTTTCATAGCCCCCGCTACCAACAATGATGCAAACTTTTCTTTTAAATTTGAATCCTTTGCTTTAAAACGAGCAAGCGCTTGTTTCGTTAAAATTCTATCTGCTTTATGTCTTGAAATTAAGTCTTTGTTTTTCCAATAAAAAATATCGTGTTCTTTACAATGCTGATCTAATTGATTTATTGGTTGACTATTTCTCGCAAGTCTATTTTCGAGTTGTGTATTAGGTCCACAAAAATTATAATTAAATATATGCCACTCTTTTTTTTAAGTTTATCAAATACACCCCTTCCCAACATGAATTGAAACTATACTAAATGTGTTTAATAAATTCCTTTTATTTATAAAGTAAAAATTATAAATTTATAATCTTCTTATTTGAAAATAGAAATAACATGTAATAAATATAATAAAAACGGAATACAATATATTAGATATTATAAAACCCGTCCTCCAACTCCAACCGGTTTGTGGGTCAATGGAGCAGGTCTGGTTGTGCTGTGATTGTTTGCCGAAGGCGTTACCCAAAGTGCGTTGCCATTCATTAGATTCAATGACCGAACCACTACTTTGGAAATATTTTAATTTGTAACTTATTACGGATGTGTTTGTATTTTTTATGATGGTCTTATATATTGTTAAATTATATGGAGAGTTAATGTTTTCCATTCGAGTCCATGATGAAGGCCAATTATCATTTTTCGTACCATTGTAATCCAAACAGATTAAAGCATCGATTGTGTCATCGGGCACCACAACATAAAACGTAGAATTAATTGTTGCAGTGAAAAAAATAAAATTACTTAAGATCGATAGATTTGAGAACATGTTGTCACAAACCAAATAAAATCTATACTAAATCGCTTTTATTAATCCAACCTCTTTTATTTACTCCAAGAAATTTGACATATAATTTTCTGCCGTTTTGTTTTTTTCTTAAAATTTTTTCCACTAGATAGATATCCGGATAATTGGACAACTGTAACTCCTGTTCATAAAAACATCCTTTAATTATCTCACCATTTTCATCTTCTAAAATATATGTTGTGGGATCGGTTAATTTTATAGATTTAATTTTAAAAATCTCGTTAGACCACGTTGGAGTATAACCTTTAGCGAATAGTTCACGATATTTACTTATTCTAACACTGTCACCAACTTTAAACTTGTTTATAATTGTTGCACGTTTCAATCTATTATATACAGTTGCCAAGAGTTTTTTCTCGACTTTTTTATTTACATGAATCGGTTTCATTTTAATTGTTGAATGATGTGTGTTATTGTATTTATTTATAATTTCTTGTAAGATGTCGTACCATTTATAGTTTCCTCTGTAACTGAATTCCATCCATAGGAGGTTTTTTATAGTTTGAATAACCCGTTCAACTATAGAAGCTTTTGTTGTGCTGTATGTGGAATAATGATTTATAGTATATTTATTCATTAAATTTTGAAATTGCTGGTTATAAAATTCTTTTCCCAAATCTGACTGAATATTTTTAGGAATATTATCGGGTTCAATAATCGATGCCATTGCCGGAACAACATCTTTTGCTGATTTTGTCTTAATTGGACGTGCCCACACATATTTTGAAAATGTATCAATCGCGATTAAAATATAGTTATAACCCCGATTTAATCTTGAATATGGACGCATTTCAATTAAATCTATTTGATATAAATCACGAATACCTTTCATTATAACTTGTCGCCTAGGGAAATGTTTTCTCGCAGGCTTATGTAATTCCATAACAATTTCCCTTTTAATATCTTGACTCATGATTACGAATGATTAAATTTTGAATGATGTTTAAATTCGTAAAACCGCATAAGAATATATTAAATCAATCTTATAGAATGACTTTGTGTTCTCTTAGTTCTTCTAATATAGACTGAATTTCGTTTGTGTGAGCGTCACTTCCGCTTTGTGAACTGGCTACAAGCAATTTAAGCCTTTCTACAAGTTCATTCGCATCATCCCAATAGACATATTCCCTTTTTTTAGTATTATAATTCAATGTTGTTTTAGATGGATCAATCGCAATAACTTTTAAAGGATTAGATTTTTTAAATTGATGTCCAGCACCACTTTGTGTTCGAGTTGGTTTTCTTAATTTTGATATTTGGGACATTTCTTCAGCTTTCATCATTGTCATAATAGGTTTAATTACAAATCTATACTTTTCACTACGGTTTCCCAGAGCTTGGTCATTAACGTTAAAATTTCTTTTATTCGCATTAGTAAGATTAATGAGTTTACCATAAATTTCTCGATCTTGTTGTGTAATCGAATCATCGTTTGGGTCATTCTTAAAAATTAATTCATACAATCCTCTGGTTCCTTTGAATTTTTGATTTTTAATAACCAAATCGTTATCTACAAAATCCATAACACTGTCTCCAAAAGTAATTTTGTCTGTATCCATGTCATGCCTAACATAATTTGTGTCATACTCATCCTTTGTGTCTCTTATTCGTCCCTTAATGAAAGGTCTAATTAAGTCACCAAACTGATTTAAATATTCTTTTAAACTATCATCAGTGATGGTAGAGTAATCTAACGTATTAGAGGGCTGTATCGGTTCCGGTTTATCATCAAAGTAACTTTCATTTGGCTGGTGAAAATAAGTTTCTTCTAATCTACTGTCCAAGAATTGGGTTTCATTATTCTTTTCTTTAAATGTTTGATTTAAATCTTCCTCTATAGTGGTACTATTTTTAGCAGATTTGTTAGCAAAAAACACATCATCATCATCGTCGTCATAATTTACATTAGTTTGGTTTAGCGACCTATTTGGTTTCTTTATTTCACTTTTCACTTCGACATCTTGTTGTTCTTTTTTAATATTGGGTAAATTTAAATGTTTTGAATCAAAAGACTCCTTTAAAATTTTCTTAAGTGGTTGATATTGTAGGTCTAAATACTTTTCAGTATCTTGACGTTGTGATTTAATTGTGTCAAATTTTTTTTTTACACTTTTACGGGCTTTTATAAGTTTTTGTGTTAATTGCTTATCCATTGATAATTTTAAATGATACACTATGTCTGAACAGTATGACAGTAAACACAATAATAATCGTTTTTAAAACAGTAACGTAAAACCGTTTATTTCCTTATATCTGTATATAATGATCAAAACCCCTCCTATAGCGCCCATTGGTAACAGGGTCCTCTTTTGATATTGCTAAAAAATCATATTTATCATTCCAACAAAATTTACATATATTTAGAAATTGTTTGAATGACATATCGGTATTTACATGATCATTATAAATATGTTCAAGACTTTTTCTGTCACAACAAAATATTATTAAAAAATTTGCATTTTCCCGTAACAAATGCTTACATGTTTGAGCATAACTTTGTGTCAAATATATACAATCAATCAATTTGTGCCGACCCATTGCAAAATATTGTTTAATAACACTTTGATTTTCACATATTATATCATCAAATATAAAGACAGAATTCGGTTTCGCTTCAAGTGGTTTAATAATGTCATCATGTTCAGAAAATTCATAATATCCCATTCCTTTTATAGATGATATTAATTTAAATAGATATCTATATAACGGTTGAAAAAGAGTTTTTGAAAAAATGTATACATTTTCAAATTTTAATCCATTTTCATGTTCTAATAAATTAATTACTAAGTTTGATTTTCCACTTCCACTTTTTCCAACAATGATCATTTTAACTTGTTCTATAGGAAATAAATTAGAGTGTCTAACATTATTTTTTATGTTACATAAAACATTATGTTTTTCAATACCCAAGGTGGTTGGTTGTTTTTTTACGGCCAGTTTTTCCATTTTAAACTTTTATTATTGATGTTACAAAATAGTTCTTCTTAGAGTTTAATATAATTACAATTTGAACCTTATATTCATTGCTATAAAGAGATATTTAAAGACAGGTTTGTGGTTACTTCTAACCAATAGAACTATTTTTTTAATGGGTGTACTTTATGTGTCCCCGCCTTTGCTAATTCGTTGACTAATACAAGGTACTGACCACCAGCCAGGTATACATATAAATGACCCCTCTCTCTGTGTCTCTCTTTCTCTTTCTGTATAATTTTTGTTTACCTGTATTTATGGTTTCATTTAAAAATACATCCACGAACAAAATCAAACACATATATATATGTTTAAGTATTATGTTTTATTAATTTTTCAAAATTACAAGTAAAAATCAAATATAAACCTAACACGTTTAAAACATATATTACAAAGTCAAATTAAACATACGCTATCACTCATGAACATATTATTTGAATTTATAAACACAAAATTAATTATAAATTTATCATTTAAAATATAGTTATGAAATTACAAATTTAAGATCTCCCATCACCAATGAACAATTAAATTGTTTCTTATTCTACAAATTTTAATTTTAAATATCCACCTTCTTCTGTCTCGGATGGATCTTCAATGAAAAAAGACAGATTTCCATCCCCCACATTCTTATTGATTATGCTGGTTTGACCACCCAACTTTTGTGCATACCTTTTAGGCAATAGCACCTCAGTATTGTCAGATAGTGTAATTATCATACATAATCCATACTTCATTTTTTGGGTGCGCACGGCTATTATAAAAGAAAACAGAATATAAATTATAAGTAATTATATATGGATATAAAAGTGGTATTATAGTTTATCTTACCTATAATCGTGTATTTTTCACCGATTTTAAGATCACTTAGTTTTTTCCATGATGTTTCAACATTGTTGAACATGTTCAATAAAGACACAGAATTTGATTGGCTTGCCATTATGACTTTGGGTTTTTTGTACGGTTGCTGTTAAAGACTAAAACCAACTGTAAAGAAAATTATAAAATTTTATGTTTATATATTATAGTAAACAAATAATTACCCTCTCTTTTAAAATCCTTCAATTTTATCATTTAGAATGTTTTGCACATATCCCCAAGGTAATGTGTCTATTTTATTGGGTAATAATTGTCGTTTGTCATCGTTCGAACAAAGAGCAATTTTATTAGAAGTAATAGTGTATAATTTATGCTTCTTGGATCTTATATGTGTTTCATTTAAAGCGAGTTTTTTATCCTTGAATAAGGCGTTGTAAAAGTCTTCAAAGGTGATTTTCTTAGAATTTGTTTTTTTAATACCCTTTATCCTTTTACTTTCAATTGCTTCACCATCGATTTTATAGGCATACATTTTACTTCTCAATGATATAAAATGTGTCATAATTTTCCCATTTAGTTCATCTTTTAGTTTACCAGGTATTTTTGAAGTAATTGGCATATTAAATTTATTACTGACTGGATATGAAGAAGTGTCGAATAATTCAATGTTTCTTTTCATTTCTTCATAAATATCGTGTTCAGATATTTCATAAATAAGGCTATCAGTATCGGTATATAATAGTTTAGCAAAATCTCCATATTTCTGACGAATAAAATTATAATGAAAATCGTAAAGGGTTTGTTTAGCCATATCCAATATAGAAAATCCTATATAAATAGGTTTGTCTAATCGAACCTCAAGTTTATCCAATTCTATTGCAACAAAATTGTTAGAAAATATTGTAGATCGACGAAAATGTGGTAAAGATATATATTTTCCACAACCAAAATTTCCACCCCATTTTGAAACTAATTTAATATCTCTATATTTTCGAACAGATTGAATTGATTTTCCATATAAACAGTTAGTGCTGTTTTTAAAATAATTTTTCTCAAATTCACTTTTTGCTCTACGTCTCAGTTCGCTATTTAATTCAATAAATTGTTGCATCCATTTTGATTGTTTAAATTTTAATACTCTATGTATCTTTGTGACAATAAGATTATTTTGTAAACATAACTTTAAATATGCATGATGAATACAATACTTTTCTTTTGGATATAAAGTTGTTAATAATTTTTTTTCTTTTCCATTTGGTGGGACTAAATGTTCTGGACAAAATGGTAAATCTTTATGTTCGTCAAACATAAATTGTGGTGTTTCAATATCCACCTCTAGAAAATAACCTACGGACGAATCTTCATCGGGTAAGTTATTTAGATCAATTTCAACAGGATCTACCCACTCGAAACCACCATATGGAAGAGATTTACACATAACATAACCGTATAGATTTACAAAATCACCGTAAAAAAGATATTTAATAGGTTGTGTGGGATCATAATTACTCATATACTTATTATTTGATGTTGCCATTTTTGTGACTGATAATGATAATCCACCTTTTAGATTTTTCTCAACCATGTTGTACATATCGGGATCAGTGAAAAGTTCTAATTCAATTTTTGTATATTTTAACATTGCATCAAAGGAAAATGCCGCATTTGTTATATAGTGCACAGGATCTAAACCATAAGTTTCTAAACTGGTTTCTCTATAATTTTCAAACACATCTGCTAATAATAAGGTATCAGTTTTCAAATATAAATCCATATATTCCCCCAGATTTCTAATAGACATTTTTTCCCACACATTGACTGCATGATCATAATCGGATTGAGTAATATCTGTTTCGTTTAATCGAGAATAAAATAATTCCTTATTAGGTAAACATGTCTCTTCTAATTTATTTATATTATCCATGTAATCGTAACAAAAAACTCCTTTTTTATTCAATAAGTTAAATTCTTCATCATTCTCAATAAATGATTTTGTAATAATTTTTCTCTCATTTTCTAAATTTTTTGATAACTTATCTAAACTTTCTGGTAAAAACTTGTAAGAATCTAAAAATCTTAACGAAACATAAGAATTTGGTATATATTTTTGAAAAGATATATATTTTTCTGTAGATGATGGAATTACAGTCACATTTCCTGATGACTTTTGAGCAAGTTCTTGTATAAAAAAATGTGCATCGTAGTTCATGTTGTTATGAAAAAGTATGGGTAGAAAATGTTGTGATTTATAATTTAAATTACAATGTTGGTGTGCAGGACCTACATAATATCCAGTAAAATGATTATGATCTCTAACTTTAATTTCACTATCATTGATCATTTTTTCACAAATGTGACACATACTACAATTTTGAAATTCTAGCTCTTGTTCGGGGGTCATAACAATCGATAAGGGATTCCGAATAATATTGTTTACACGGTACGCTAATGCAATCATTTCGTTTACAAACCAATTAGCACAATCTTTTCCTCGATACAAATTAAACTTGCATATTGATGGGTCATAAGAACATTTAAAATAATAAGCAACACTATATGGTGTGTGATTTTGTAAAACATCTTCTTCAACAACATTTCTTTCTAAAATACTCTCAAAATCCGCATACACTATGAATGGGGCTTTTTCTTTATGATGATAATTTTTAAATTTTAAAATAGAATTATTTTCACCTGGTAAAATGGTTTTGCAATCATTATATTTATGACAATTTTCTATGTGTTTCCTAAATTTGTTATTATTTTGAAAAGTATTTAAACATATATCGCAAACATGTAATTTATTTCGATTTTTTGTAGATCTTTGACCATAAATTAAACGAGATAAATTTGTTATTAAACAAAAATGGTAAATTTTCATTGATTTCTTATAATTCTGGTGGTTTATTTCTACTCTCTTTGTTAGTGCTAATAAATGTACCGTTTTCTTTGTCTGTGAATTGTCTTTAGATATAATTATTGGATATAGTACTTCTTGTCTATATATGTAAACATTAATTCTAAGATTATTTCTCTTTTCAAATTCAGGTATTTGATCAAAAGTAAATGGAAAAGTAAAATATTTATAATCTAAATATTTAAGATATTTTTTATATGACGAAACAGCATTCTGATTGTTTTTATTCGGATATAAAAACGCCAAAATACAATAGAGAAAACAATATTCGTCATCATTTTTAATATTTATTATAGCTTTTTTCGACTTTAAAAATTCACATACTTCAACATATGTTGACTGACCAACATTAATTGGTTCATATTTATTTATGTTTACTTTTAATCCAATTATACTCTCTAGGGCCCACCCACTCTCTTTTTGTTGAAAATCATCCATTGAAGTTTCAATTTTTTTAGTAATTTCATCATAAATACTTTTTAAATTTGAATTTCGATCGATTAGATAATTTTGAACAATAAAAGATTTAATATCTTGTTTTCCCGAAGATGGTAGGACAAATTTACCCAAAAAAACAAAATTTACTTTTAAAGGAGATTTTTTGAGCAATCTATTTAATTTTACCTTAATACTGTTATAGGCCTTATGTAGAAAAATCTTTGGGTCTTTGTATGAAATATTAACAACCATACCAGTTAACATTCTATTCTTAAAAATAGATCTTAAATCTTTCCATATTAAACGCCCATTTCCCCTAATAGACACTTTGCCTCTTCCGTGTTTTCCTTGTGAAATGATCTTCAACGTCTCCAATTGTGTTTTCAGTATAGCCAAGTTGGATTCAATTTTACTCGCATTGTCGTACTTTCGTATATAATCAATCGAATTTATTTTCAAATAATTGTTTATTAATTTTATTACACTTTGCACTTTTTTCTTATATTTGTCACATTCTTCTTTGTTTTTAATTAAACAAATTACTGAGAATATTAATTTTATCGTTTGCGAACTTAAACTTCCCAAAGTATTCATTTTAAAATGAAACTAGTATATAGTAAACACAGAATTAATAGAAAATGAAATTGTATTGGTGTATTGAAGGTTAAAGTTATACAATGTTGGGTATAAAGGTATTAGCGTTAATAAAATGAAATCACAATTGCAGATATATATACTCGTATATAGATATTTATTCATGTAAACAGTATATCATATAATTGCGTATAAAACTCATGTTTTACTTTCCACTTGAACCATAGGATTTTTCCTCTCTGTCTAATCTTGGGAGTGTATCCGGAGAAGAGATAGAATTATTTAGATAAATAATTGGTAATATTACAATTTGTGCTATTCTTCTTCCTTTTTCCAAGATCATATCATTGTCCGGGATAAACAAACTTGAAATTTCACCGCTATATGTTGAATCAACGACACCGCTTCGTAATGTTCCCAACATGTTAGTAGATGATCTTGCAAATATAAACCCACAGTATTTATATGGGATGACCACTCTTTCTTCATACGATAATTTAATTTTTTGATTTTTATTACAAATAAAAGTCTCTTTGAGTCTTAAATCATATCCAGCATCAGTTGAAAAGTTTTTAAACAATGGCATGTTTGAAAAAATTTGCGGTGAATACAAAAATTTAACAGTATTGATAATTTGTTCAATAGAAGTCTCAATATTTCTATGATCAATCGTTATAGTTGGTAATTTAAAAAAATTTGCAAATAATTCAAAAATTATATGCTGCCTTTGAATGTAGTTTATATTTAAATCATCAATCCCGTTGTTTCGCTGAATCATAAGATTTAAAATAATGTTGTAATTTTCTTTCATCGGTAAAAGAATTAAAATCTTTGAATTGTCATCGACTAAATTCAACACTTTAATTTGGTTAAAAAAAAGTGAGAATAGTAGTCTTGTCAAAATTCAAATCGATAAAACAATTATGTATTATATAATACAAAATTATTGCAAAAGAGGACCGATCAAATATACCACATCCCGATTTGTTTTTCAATGAATACATTAAATAAGAAAGAGTGGTTAGAGGATTTAATGGATATAAAAATTTAAATTTGTTCGAATCTTCGTAATAATCACCTAAATATAAAAACAAATTAAATTTAGCGTTATGCAAAGAAGATTTGACATTTATTTACTTACTAAAATGAACAGGATACTCGGTAGACAACTTTTTTAGAGCTGATGTTTTAAAACAACATGCCACACCATCAATAAATACTTTAGAATTCATTTCGAAAATTAAATGCTATACTTGTATTATTAACTAACCGGTTGATAGAATAGTAATAGCACTTTTCAATGTTCATTTGTCGGTTTTATATATTATTTTCTGACCTTCTATTTTATTATTATTCGAGTGAACATATTTCTTACGCATTAAAAAAATGCCAAACTTCAGTATTTTCTTAAGCTTTCTCTGGTAAAGATGTATTTTGTAGATATTCAGGGTTTTCAATATAAAAATGTACACCCTTTCTATGTAAAAGAGTTAGCGATTTTAAAAGAAAATAATCAAATCGTTCATCAGTTCTTCACAATGCCACTAAATAAAGAAAAGTTAACTTATAGCGCAAGACGTCATATGGATTTTATTACCAATCGATTTCATGGAATAGAATGGGAAACAAAGAACAATGAAATTAATTATGAAGAATTGTATAACTTCCTAAACGATAATATTCCTGCTGATAAAGAAATTTTTGTAAAGGGATTAAATAAAAAAGAAGTTTTACAGCAATACATCCCAAATGTGATACAAGATTTGTTGGAATTGGAATGCCCTTCTTTATCGGAACTAAAAATTAAAGATAATACAGCAACACACTGTGAAAAACATTTTGTAAATTCTTTAAATTGTTCTTTTCAAAATGTACAATTATGTAGAAATTGGTTTTTAAAAAATATAAGCGATTGAATAAATTATATAAATATTCAATATTTTATTAATATATCCCATTTTTACAATGAGTGTAAACAAGTTCGGTCAACATATTTCTCATTTTGTTTTTAAAAAATATATCGAAAAAAATAATATAAATTCTAACATAACAACAGTTTCAACAGAAAGAATTCAAGAGCTGATAACAGAATTTGACAATAAAATTAAAAATGTAGGAGTAAATAATCCAAATGAATCTACGGAAATATTTAATGATTTTAAAAATAATATCAACAATCAAATTATAGCTGTGGAAAATACACTTAAAAAGATACCAGATACGCAAACATTGGTAGATGATGTTAAAAAAGAGATTGAAATTAAATTAAAGTCTTTAACAGGATATTTCATACTTTACTTCAATGCCGGACCTATAAAACATCCCAAAACTAATTTTCTTAAATTAAGTACTGGGGGGACTGAATATGTTATTCACCTTAAAGAATGTGAACTTAAATTGCTAAATTCAAATGTAAATTTAAACTATTTTCAAGTCTATGTAAATGACAACCAAATTTCTTCTATAGATGGAGGAATGCTATTAAAAAAGAACGATGTAATAGGTATTAAATTTCCAGGTCAAGCGTTATCAAAGGCTATCGAATTAATTTTCTTGGTTAAGTACCCTATTTATGTGTAATATTTAATAATATATTACATATTTTCGTTGGTATGGATGTTCATTTACAATTATAATGCAATCTTAGATAAAACTTTTTTCATGGAATTCAATAGATATTCAATTAATTGCACATCAATGATTTATTGATATTTCAGTAAAAGATGTCATATTTATGTACTGGTATCTATTATACAAATACGTGGGTCTGTTATTATATCATTAGTTTTCTTGATATTTCAACACATATACACATAAAATTTTATTACAATGTATCCAAATCGTGCATGGGTGCAGTAACGTATATACACATAAAATTTTATTACAATGTGAGTAAATTGTACATGCATGCATTACCGTATATGAAATTAAAAATTTTTATTTGCAAAATCACATCCACAATAATGCATAAAATGTAAACTTTCCCTTCATCAGTAGTGGAAATTATGGTATATATATTCAGATCAATACGGTATTAGATATTCAGTTTCAAAGTTTTCAAAGTAAATTGAATTTTTAACAACATGTCCGTAAAACTCGTCCCAATTACCGATGTCATTTTTAAGGTAAGAATATCCAGAAATATTAATTTAATTGTATTAATATATAATTTTTTAACTAAAGGTGTGTCCCTACAACCACAGCCATTTCATCCCGGTCATGGGTATGGCCGATCATGTGGAGAAATGTAAAAAGAATTACCCCGGGAAGGTGTTTTTCCTATGTCGGTGTGAAAAATACATCGACATTAAGGACATGGAGGACCATCACTTGGAGTGTCGAAGGTATTTAAAATACCTTCAGACATTTACTCCGCTGGTGGAATTCCAGGAAGATCGTAGACTGGGTCACCCGAGGGCTGAGGAAAATTGGGACGAGGATACATAAAATTAATGACAAAGTAAGTTCATTTTTTTTTTAGTCGATTTCTATTTATTTTGTAATTAATGTTTTTTTTACAGATATTCATAAGTTTATGTTTAAGATTTAATATTTTTTTTTATTAAACTTCTCCATTTTGTTTTAGTATTAATATTTTAATTAATTTTATATTATATGTTTAGAAATAAGAATTTTTAAAAAATTAATTTATGTATATTATTATGTATATATATATGTATATTTAAATAAATATAAATGTATTATATTTGATGTTTTTATTTTTTTTAATAAAAGAATTTAATATTTACTAATCCATGGTATCATTTCATTCTTTTAAAACCTAAAAAATACCTTTAAAATTAATTTTAATTTTATACAAAACATTTGAAATAAGTTTAGGTTTTCTTTTGCTAAATTTTTTTTGTATTTAGTTAAATGTATAAATATATTTTTATAATACGAGAGCAATATAAAGTTGCTGTTAAGGTGTGAGTTTATTGTAATGTCCTCCTCCTGTATGATTACTTAGTGATTATGTATTATGTAAATTGTAAATAAAATAAATTTAAGTTTGTTTAAATGTTAAATGTTTCTAATTTTCATTTTGTAAATAAATATATTAAATGTTTATAAATCTATTGTTTTATTTCCTTCCTTTAAAAATTTTTTTTATCAATATGACTTGATATTGTGAATTTTTTAGTATAAATGTGCTATATTCACATGTAAAATTCATTTCTACTTCGATGATGACTGCGTATATTTTCACATAATATTAATTACTAATAATTAAATTACATAATGTAATTTTTATAATGTTGAAAATTATAGAAATAAGAATAAACTTATAAACTACATATAACTGACTTATTATATGTTATATTTTACCCCTTCCTAATGAAAAACTATTTAAAGAATGAAAATTTATAAAGCCTTTCAGTTTCTTCTTGTAAGTAGCACAAGAAAATATTGATAAAATGGCAGAAAGTGTTGAAAAATGGTTAAGTGATTTTGACCAAAAAGAGTTCATTGCAGTGGGTGAAAAAATTAAAAATAGTGAAGACTATCTTTACTCCAAGGTAACTGAAGGTGGTCCACGGTTAGATGAAATATTACATATTATATTTGTACCGAATAAAGTATTTCGTGTTGGAAAAATGTCCAAACTGGATTATGATACCATGAAGAAATTGTTTGATAATAAAGAAAGATATGACCTGTTGATTGATAACTTAATACGTCATTTTTCCAATAAGGAAGTGAAAATTACAAAATTGGGTTTGATAGATTTTATAACTAACCCTAATTTGTTTGACGCTGATGAAGAAACAGTTAGGTATTTTGAAGCAATGGATCCGGATCATCTTCTATATTATTGTATAATTGTTTGCTCCGATTCACCAGATGACATCAATTTTGCAAGTGTTTGTGAAAACTTAAGTTTGGACAATGTATATTTAAATTATAAAAGTCTATATTACTACATAGATAAGTTATATCTTGATGCAATTGTTTATACAAATATTCCACTGTTAAAGAAATTGAGTGAATATAAATATTTCATATTTAATCCATGTGACAATAAAGAACATAAAAAAATATTACAATTTCTCCTTGTCTGTATTAAGGAAAAAACTTGTTTAGATTATAAAGATATACCTGATTCTTATTTAGAAACAGTCTCCACACATGTCAAAGATTATGTAAAGACATTGAAATATGTTAAATCAGAATTGATGTGTATAAGAGTTTAATTTAATTTTTATATCTTATAGAATTATAATAAGTAAATTAACATATTAATTTGTATTTTAAGTTAATGCTTTAATTGGTAGCTTGTTAGAATTAAATTATAATCTTATATGTCTTATTATAATAAAAACATATATAACAAATTTATATTCATGTCTCTACATTAGTATTCCTATAACCTATTTATTGCCAACAGTGCTGTCACGACCTTGAACGTGTAAGAGCCTGATGTGATGCTGTTGCGTCATAGATAAGCGAAAGTAATGCACTTAACATTCTTCAATGCATTTCCTCTGTTTATAACCTTGCACAAATGACCTTTATTGCAAGTGATGTCATTTAGCGACCTATTTTTTTTACAGTGGCGGTTTTTGTTGGGGAGCGGTTTCTTTAGGGGAGCGGTTTTTTTAGGGGAACGGTTTTTTTTTTTTAGGAAAGCGGTTTTTTTAGGGGATAACTTCGCGTGACGTCACTGGGGGTTGTTGTGGGGGGTGAAAATGTTGCAGGGGATAGGGGTATACGTATAAGGCCCTTTTTTTCCAGTTATAGCCGTTTTCTTAGGGGGTTGTACTGCGGGGGGCGTTTTTACTGTAGAAATAACATTTCTATACTACTTATATCACATTTTCAAATATCTATTATTCTACATTTTACTCGATCTCCTAAACGGTTCAAGATTGGACATCGGGGTTTTCACCAGTGGAATTAGCACCTCATTTTACAAAAAATAAGTCCTATAAGTCTACTCTCAAGAGTTGATCAAGGTACAAACGAACAAAATGTTTATATATCACATTTTCAAATATCTATTATTCTCCATTTTACTCGATCTCCTAAACGGTTCAACATAGGACATCGCGGTTTTCACCAGTGGATTAAGCACCTCATTTTACATGAAATAAGTCTTATAAGTCTACTCTTAAGAGTTGATAAAGGTACAAACGAATAAAATGTTTATATATCACATTTTCAAATATCTATTTTTCTCCATTTTACTCGATCTCCTAAACGGTTTAAGATAGGACATCGCTGTTTTCACCAGTAAATGTAGCACCTCATTTTACATAAAATATGTCCTATAAGTCAACTCTCAAGAGTTGATAAATTTACAAACGAATAAAATGTTTATATATCACATTTTCAAATATCTGTTATTATCAATTTTACTCGATCTCTTAAACGGTTAAAGATAGGACATCGCTGTTTTTACCGGTAAATTTAGCACCTTATTTTACATAAAATAAGTCTTATTAGTCTACTCTCAAGAGTTGATAAAGGTACAAAGGAATAAAATGTTTATATATCACATTTTCAAATATCTATTATTCTCCATTTTACTCGATCTCATAAACGGTTAAAGATAGGACATCGCGGTTTTCACCAGTGAATTTAGCATTATATTTTACATAAAATAAGTCCTATAAGTCTACTCTCAAGAGTTGATAAAGGTACAAACGAATAAAATGTTTATATATCACATTTTCAAATATCTATTATTCTCCATGTTACTCGATCTCCTAAACGGTTAAAGATAGGACATCGCGGGTTTCACCAGTGAATTTAGCACTATATTTTACATAAAATAAGTTTTATAAGTCTACCCTCAAAAATTGATCAAGGTACAAACGAATAAAATGTTTATATATCACATTTTCAAATATATACTATTCTCCATTTTACTCGATCTCCTAAACGGTTAAAGATAGGACATCGCGGTTTTCACCAGTGAATTTAGCACCTCATTTTACATAAAATAAGTCCTATAAGTCTACTCTCAAGAGTTGATAAAGGTACAAACGAATAAAATGTTTATATATCACATTTTCAAATATCTATTATTCTACATTTTACTCGATCTCCTAAACGGTTCAAGATTGGACATCGGGGTTTTCACCAGTGGAATTAGCACCTCATTTTACAAAAAATAAGTCCTATAAGTCTACTCTCAAGAGTTGATCAAGGTACAAACGAACAAAATGTTTATATATCACATTTTCAAACATCTATTATTCTCCATTTTACTCGATCTCCTAAACGGTTCAACATAGGACATCGCGGTTTTCACCAGTGGATTAAGCACCTCATTTTACATAAAATAAGTCCTATAAGTCTACTCTCAAGAGTTGATCAAGGTACAAACGAACAAAATGTTTATATATCACATTTTCAAATATCCATTTTTCTCCATTTTACTCGATCTCCTAAACGGTTCAAGATAGGACATCGCTGTTTTCACCAGTGGATGTAGCACCTCATTTTACCTAAAATAAGTCCTTTAAGTCTACTCTCAAGAGTTGATCAAGGTACAAACGAACAAAATGTTTATATATCACATTTTCAAATATCTATTATTCTACATTTTACTCGATCTCCTTAACGGTTAAAGATAGGACATCGAGGTTTTCACCAGTGGATTTAGCACTTCATTTTACATAAAATAGGTCCTATAAGTCTACTCTCAAAAGTTGATAAAGGTACAAACGAATAAAATGTCTATATATCACATTTTCAAATATCTATTATTCTCCATTTTACTCGATCTCCTAAACGGTTCAAGATAGGACATCGCGGTTTTCATCAGTGGATTAAGCACCTCATTTTACATAAAATAGGTCCTATAAGTCTACTCTCAAGAGTTGATAAAGGTAAAAACGAATAAAATGTTTGTATATCACATTTTCAAATATCTATTATTCTCCATTTTACTCGATCTCCTAAACGGTTGAAGATAGGACATCGCGGTTTTCAGCAGTGGATTTAGCACCTCATTTTACTTAAAATAAGTCTTATAAGTCTACTCTCAAGAGTTGATAAAGGTACAAACGAATAAAATGTTTATATATCACATTTTAAAATATCTATTATTCTCCATTTTACTCGATCTCCTAAACGGTTAAAGATAGGACATCTCGGTTTTCACCAGTGGATTTAGCACCTCATTTTACATAAAATAACTCCTATTAGTCTACTCTCAAGAGTTGATAAAGGTACAAACGAATAAAATGTTTATATATCACATTTTCAAATATCTATTAATATCCATATTACTCGATATCCTAAACGGTTATAGATAGGACATCGCGGTTTTCACCAGTGGATTTAGCACCCCATTTGACATAAAATAGGTTCTATAAGTCTACTCTCAAGAGTTGATAAAGGTACAAACGAATAAAATGTTTATATATTACATTTTCAAATATCTATTATTCTCCATTTTACTCGATTTCCTAAACGGTTGAAGATAGGACATCGCGGTTTTCACCAGTGGATTTAGCACCTCTTTTTACTTAAAATATGTCTTATAAGTCTACTCTCAAGAGTTGATCAAAGTACAAACGAACAAAATGTTTATATATCACATATTCAAATATCTATTATTCTCCATTTTACTCGATCTCCTAAACGGTTAAAGATAGGACATCGGGGTTTTCACCAGTGGATTTAGCACCTCATTTTACATAAAATAAGTCCTATAAGTCTACTCTTAAGAGTTGATAAAGGTACAAACGAATAAAATGTTTATATGTCACATATTCAAATATCTATTATTCTCCATTTTACTCGATCTCCTAAACGGTTAAAAATAGGACATCGCGGTTTTTACCAGTGGATTTAGCACCTTATTTTACATAAAATTAGTTCTATAAGTCTACTCTCAAGAGTTGATAAAGGTACAAACGAATAAAATGTTTATATATCACATTTTCAAATATCTATTATTCTCCATTTTACTCGATCTCCTAAACGATTAAAGATAGGACATCGCGGTTTTCACCAGTGGATTTAGCACCTCATTTTACATAAAATAAGTCCTATTAGTTCACTCTCAAATGTTGATAAAGGTACAAACGAATAAAATGTATATATATCACATTTTCAAATATCTATTAATATCCATTTTACTCGATCTCCTAAACGGTTCAAGATAGGACATCGCGGTTTTCACCAGTAGATTTAGCACCTCATTTTACATGAAATAAGTCTTATAAATCTACTCTCAAGAGTTGATAAAGGTACAAACGAATAAAATGTTTATATATCACATTTTCAAATATCTATTATTCTCCATTTTACTCGATCTCCTAAACGGTTGAAGATAGGACATCGCGGTTTTCAGCAGTAGATTTAGCACCTCATTTTACTTAAAATATGTCTTATAAGTCTACTCTTAAGAGTTGATAAAGGTACAAACGAATAAAATGTTTATATATCACATATTCAAATATCTATTATTCTCCATTTTACTCGATCTCCTAAACGGTTAAAAATAGGACATCGCGGTTTTCACCAGTGGATTTAGCACCTTATTTTACATAAAATAAGTCCTATAAGTCTACTCTCAAGAGTTGATAAAGGTACACACGAATAAAATGTTTATATATCACATTTTCAAATATCTATTAATATCCATTTTACTCGATCTCCTAAACGGTTAAAAATAGGACATCGCGGTTTTCACCAGAGGATTTAGTAAATCATTTTACATAAAATAAGACATATAAGTCTACTCTCAAGAGTTGATAAAGGTACAAATGAATAAAATGTTTATATATCACATTTTCCAATATCTATTATTCTCCATTTTACTCGATCTCCTAAACGATTAAAGATAGGACATCGCGGTTTTTACCAGTGGATTTAGCACCTCATTTAACATATAATAAGTCCTATAAGTCTACTCTCAAGAGTTGATAAAGGTACAAACGAATAAAATGTTTATATATCACATTTTCAAATATATACTATTCTCCATTTTACTCGATCTCCTAAACGGTTAATGATAGGACATCGCGGTTTTCACGAGTGGATTTAGCACCTCATTTTACATAAAATAAGTCCTATAAGTCTACTCTCAAGAGTTGATAAAGGTACAAACGATTAAAATGTTTATATATCACATTTTCAAATATCTATTAATATCCATTTTACTCGATCTCCTAAACGGTTAAAAATAGGACATCGCGGTTTTCACCAGAGGATTTAGTAAATCATTTTACATAAAATAAGACATATAAGTCTACTCTCAAGAGTTGATAAAGGTACAAATGAATAAAATGTTTATATATCACATTTTCCAATATCTATTATTCTCCATTTTACTCGATCTCCTAAACGATTAAAGATAGGACATCGCGGTTTTTACCAGTGGATTTAGCACCTCATTTAACATATAATAAGTCCTATAAGTCTACTCTCAAGAGTTGATAAAGGTACAAACGAATAAAATGTTTATATATCACATTTTCAAATATATACTATTCTCCATTTTACTCGATCTCCTAAACGGTTAATGATAGGACATCGCGGTTTTTTACCAGTGGATTTAGAACCTCATTTTACATAAAATAGGACCTATAAGTCTACTCTCAAGAGTTGATAAAGGTACAAACGAATAAAATGTTTATATATCACATTTTCAAATAACTATTTTTATCCATTTTACTCGATCTCCTAAACGGTTCAAGATAGGACATCGCGGTTTTCACCAGTGGATTTAGCACCTCATTTTACTTAAAATAAGTCTTATAAGTCTACTCTCAAGAGTTGATAAAGGTACAAACGAATAAAATGTTTATATATCACATTCTCAAATATCTATTATTCTCCATTTTACTCGATCTCCTAAACGGTTAAAGATAGGACATCTCGGTTTTCACCAGTGGATTTAGCACCTTATTTTACATAAAATAACTCCTATTAGTCTACTCTCAAGAGTTGATAAAGGTACAAACGAATAAAATGTTTATATATCACATTTTCAAATATCTATTAATATCCATATTACTCGATATCCTAAACGGTTATAGATAGGACATCGCGGTTTTCACCAGTGGATTTAGCACCCCATTTGACATAAAATAGGTTCTATAAGTCTACTCTCAAGAGTTGATAAAGGTACAAACGAATAAAATGTTTATATATTACATTTTCAAATATCTATTATTCTCCATTTTACTCGATTTCCTAAACGGTTGAAGATAGGACATCGCGGTTTTCACCAGTGGATTTAGCACCTCTTTTTACTTAAAATATGTCTTATAAGTCTACTCTCAAGAGTTGATCAAAGTACAAACGAACAAAATGTTTATATATCACATATTCAAATATCTATTATTCTCCATTTTACTCGATCTCCTAAACGGTTAAAGATAGGACATCGGGGTTTTCACCAGTGGATTTAGCACCTCATTTTACATAAAATAAGTCCTATAAGTCTACTCTTAAGAGTTGATAAAGGTACAAACGAATAAAATGTTTATATATCACATATTCAAATATCTATTATTCTCCATTTTACTCGATCTCCTAAACGGTTAAAAATAGGACATCGCGGTTTTTACCAGTGGATTTAGCACCTTATTTTACATAAAATTAGTTCTATAAGTCTACTCTCAAGAGTTGATAAAGGTACAAACGAATAAAATGTTTATATATCACATTTTCAAATATCTATTATTCTCCATTTTACTCGATCTCCTAAACGATTAAAGATAGGACATCGCGGTTTTCACCAGTGGATTTAGCACCTCATTTTACATAAAATAAGTCCTATTAGTTCACTCTCAAATGTTGATAAAGGTACAAACGAATAAAATGTATATATATCACATTTTCAAATATCTATTAATATCCATTTTACTCGATCTCCTAAACGGTTCAAGATAGGACATCGCGGTTTTCACCAGTAGATTTAGCACCTCATTTTACATGAAATAAGTCTTATAAATCTACTCTCAAGAGTTGATAAAGGTACAAACGAATAAAATGTTTATATATCACATTTTCAAATATCTATTATTCTCCATTTTACTCGATCTCCTAAACGGTTGAAGATAGGACATCGCGGTTTTCAGCAGTAGATTTAGCACCTCATTTTACTTAAAATATGTCTTATAAGTCTACTCTTAAGAGTTGATAAAGGTACAAACGAATAAAATGTTTATATATCACATATTCAAATATCTATTATTCTCCATTTTACTCGATCTCCTAAACGGTTAAAAATAGGACATCGCGGTTTTCACCAGTGGATTTAGCACCTTATTTTACATAAAATAAGTCCTATAAGTCTACTCTCAAGAGTTGATAAAGGTACACACGAATAAAATGTTTATATATCACATTTTCAAATATCTATTATTTTCTATTTTACTCGATCTCCTCAACGGTTAAAGATAGGACATCGCGGTTTTCACGAGTGGATTTAGCACCTCATTTTACATAAAATAAGTCCTATAAGTCTACTCTCAAGAGTTGATAAAGGTACAAACGATTAAAATGTTTATATATCACATTTTCAAATATCTATTAATATCCATTTTACTCGATCTCCTAAACGGTTAAAAATAGGACATCGCGGTTTTCACCAGAGGATTTAGTAAATCATTTTACATAAAATAAGACATAAAAGTCTACTCTCAAGAGTTGATAAAGGTACAAATGAATAAAATGTTTATATATCACATTTTCCAATATCTATTATTCTCCATTTTACTCGATCTCCTAAACGATTAAAGATAGGACATCGCGGTTTTTACCAGTGGATTTAGCACCTCATTTAACATATAATAAGTCCTATAAGTCTACTCTCAAGAGTTGATAAAGGTACAAACGAATAAAATGTTTATATATCACATTTTCAAATATATACTATTCTCCATTTTACTCGATCTCCTAAACGGTTAATGATAGGACATCGCGGTTTTTTACCAGTGGATTTAGAACCTCATTTTACATAAAATAGGACCTATAAGTCTACTCTCAAGAGTTGATAAAGGTACAAACGAATAAAATGTTTATATATCACATTTTCAAATAACTATTTTTATCCATTTTACTCGATCTCCTAAACGGTTCAAGATAGGACATCGCGGTTTTCACCAGTGGATTTAGCACCTCATTTTACTTAAAATAAGTCTTATAAGTCTACTCTCAAGAGTTGATAAAGGTACAAACGAATAAAATGTTTATATATCACATTCTCAAATATCTATTATTCTCCATTTTACTCGATCTCCTAAACGATTAAAGATAGGACATCGCGGTTTTCACCAGTGGATTTAGCACCTCATTTTACATAAAATAAGTCCTATTAGTCTACTCTCAAAAGTTGATAAAGGTACAAACGAATAAAATGTATATATATCACATTTTCAAATATCTATTAATATCCATTTTACTCGATCTCCTAAACGGTTCAAGATAGGACATCGCGGTTTTCACCAGTAGATTTAGCACCTCATTTTACTTAAAATAAGTCTTATAAGTCTACTCTCAATAGTTAATAAAGGTACAAACGAATAAAATGTTTATATATCACATTTTCAAATATCTATTAATATCCATATTACTCGATATCCTAAACGGTTAAAGATAGGACATCGCGGTTTTCACCAGTGGATTTAGCACCCCATTTTACATAAAATAGGTTCTATAAGTCTACTCTCAAGAGTTGATAAAGGTACAAACGATTAAAATGTTTATATATCACATTTTCAAATATCTATTAATATCCATTTTACTCGATCTCCTAAACGGTTAAAAATAGGACATCGCGGTTTTCACCAGAGGATTTAGTAAATCATTTTACATAAAATAAGACATATAAGTCTACTCTCAAGAGTTGATAAAGGTACAAACGAATAAAATGTATATATATCACATTTTCAAATATCTATTAATATCCATTTTACTCGATCTCCTAAACGGTTCAAGATAGGACATCGCGGTTTTCACCAGTAGATTTAGCACCTCATTTTACATGAAATAAGTCTTATAAATCTACTCTCAAGAGTTGATAAAGGTACAAACGAATAAAATGTTTATATATCACATTTTCAAATATCTATTATTCTCCATTTTACTCGATCTCCTAAACGGTTGAAGATAGGACATCGCGGTTTTCAGCAGTAGATTTAGCACCTCATTTTACTTAAAATATGTCTTATAAGTCTACTCTTAAGAGTTGATAAAGGTACAAACGAATAAAATGTTTATATATCACATATTCAAATATCTATTATTCTCCATTTTACTCGATCTCCTAAACGGTTAAAAATAGGACATCGCGGTTTTTACCAGTGGATTTAGCACCTTATTTTACATAAAATTAGTTCTATAAGTCTACTCTCAAGAGTTGATAAAGGTACAAACGAATAAAATGTTTATATATCACATTTTCAAATATCTATTATTCTCCATTTTACTCGATCTCCTAAACGATTAAAGATAGGACATCGCGGTTTTCACCAGTGGATTTAGCACCTCATTTTACATAAAATAAGTCCTATTAGTTCACTCTCAAATGTTGATAAAGGTACAAACGAATAAAATGTATATATATCACATTTTCAAATATCTATTAATATCCATTTTACTCGATCTCCTAAACGGTTCAAGATAGGACATCGCGGTTTTCACCAGTAGATTTAGCACCTCATTTTACATGAAATAAGTCTTATAAATCTACTCTCAAGAGTTGATAAAGGTACAAACGAATAAAATGTTTATATATCACATTTTCAAATATCTATTATTCTCCATTTTACTCGATCTCCTAAACGGTTGAAGATAGGACATCGCGGTTTTCAGCAGTAGATTTAGCACCTCATTTTACTTAAAATATGTCTTATAAGTCTACTCTTAAGAGTTGATAAAGGTACAAACGAATAAAATGTTTATATATCACATATTCAAATATCTATTATTCTCCATTTTACTCGATCTCCTAAACGGTTAAAAATAGGACATCGCGGTTTTCACCAGTGGATTTAGCACCTTATTTTACATAAAATAAGTCCTATAAGTCTACTCTCAAGAGTTGATAAAGGTACACACGAATAAAATGTTTATATATCACATTTTCAAATATCTATTATTTTCTATTTTACTCGATCTCCTCAACGGTTAAAGATAGGACATCGCGGTTTTCACGAGTGGATTTAGCACCTCATTTTACATAAAATAAGTCCTATAAGTCTACTCTCAAGAGTTGATAAAGGTACAAACGATTAAAATGTTTATATATCACATTTTCAAATATCTATTAATATCCATTTTACTCGATCTCCTAAACGGTTAAAAATAGGACATCGCGGTTTTCACCAGAGGATTTAGTAAATCATTTTACATAAAATAAGACATATAAGTCTACTCTCAAGAGTTGATAAAGGTACAAATGAATAAAATGTTTATATATCACATTTTCCAATATCTATTATTCTCCATTTTACTCGATCTCCTAAACGATTAAAGATAGGACATCGCGGTTTTTACCAGTGGATTTAGCACCTCATTTAACATATAATAAGTCCTATAAGTCTACTCTCAAGAGTTGATAAAGGTACAAACGAATAAAATGTTTATATATCACATTTTCAAATATATACTATTCTCCATTTTACTCGATCTCCTAAACGGTTAATGATAGGACATCGCGGTTTTTTACCAGTGGATTTAGAACCTCATTTTACATAAAATAGGACCTATAAGTCTACTCTCAAGAGTTGATAAAGGTACAAACGAATAAAATGTTTATATATCACATTTTCAAATAACTATTTTTATCCATTTTACTCGATCTCCTAAACGGTTCAAGATAGGACATCGCGGTTTTCACCAGTGGATTTAGCACCTCATTTTACTTAAAATAAGTCTTATAAGTCTACTCTCAAGAGTTGATAAAGGTACAAACGAATAAAATGTTTATATATCACATTCTCAAATATCTATTATTCTCCATTTTACTCGATCTCCTAAACGATTAAAGATAGGACATCGCGGTTTTCACCAGTGGATTTAGCACCTCATTTTACATAAAATAAGTCCTATTAGTCTACTCTCAAAAGTTGATAAAGGTACAAACGAATAAAATGTATATATATCACATTTTCAAATATCTATTAATATCCATTTTACTCGATCTCCTAAACGGTTCAAGATAGGACATCGCGGTTTTCACCAGTAGATTTAGCACCTCATTTTACTTAAAATAAGTCTTATAAGTCTACTCTCAATAGTTAATAAAGGTACAAACGAATAAAATGTTTATATATCACATTTTCAAATATCTATTAATATCCATATTACTCGATATCCTAAACGGTTAAAGATAGGACATCGCGGTTTTCACCAGTGGATTTAGCACCCCATTTTACATAAAATAGGTTCTATAAGTCTACTCTCAAGAGTTGATAAAGGTACAAACGATTAAAATGTTTATATATCACATTTTCAAATATCTATTAATATCCATTTTACTCGATCTCCTAAACGGTTAAAAATAGGACATCGCGGTTTTCACCAGAGGATTTAGTAAATCATTTTACATAAAATAAGACATATAAGTCTACTCTCAAGAGTTGATAAAGGTACAAACGAATAAAATGTATATATATCACATTTTCAAATATCTATTAATATCCATTTTACTCGATCTCCTAAACGGTTCAAGATAGGACATCGCGGTTTTCACCAGTAGATTTAGCACCTCATTTTACATGAAATAAGTCTTATAAATCTACTCTCAAGAGTTGATAAAGGTACAAACGAATAAAATGTTTATATATCACATTTTCAAATATCTATTATTCTCCATTTTACTCGATCTCCTAAACGGTTGAAGATAGGACATCGCGGTTTTCAGCAGTAGATTTAGCACCTCATTTTACTTAAAATATGTCTTATAAGTCTACTCTTAAGAGTTGATAAAGGTACAAACGAATAAAATGTTTATATATCACATTTTCAAATATCTATTATTCTCCATTTTACTCGATCTCCTAAACGGTTAAAAATAGGACATCGCGGTTTTCACCAGTGGATTTAGCACCTTATTTTACATAAAATAAGTCCTATAAGTCTACTCTCAAGAGTTGATAAAGGTACACACGAATAAAATGTTTATATATCACATTTTCAAATATCTATTATTTTCTATTTTACTCGATCTCCTCAACGGTTAAAGATAGGACATCGCGGTTTTCACGAGTGGATTTAGCACCTCATTTTACATAAAATAAGTCCTATAAGTCTACTCTCAAGAGTTGATAAAGGTACAAACGATTAAAATGTTTATATATCACATTTTCAAATATCTATTAATATCCATTTTACTCGATCTCCTAAACGGTTAAAAATAGGACATCGCGGTTTTCACCAGAGGATTTTGTAAATCATTTTACATAAAATAAGACATATAAGTCTACTCTCAAGAGTTGATAAAGGTACAAATGAATAAAATGTTTATATATCACATTTTCCAATATCTATTATTCTCCATTTTACTCGATCTCCTAAACGATTAAAGATAGGACATCGCGGTTTTTACCAGTGGATTTAGCATCTCATTTAACATATAATAAGTCCTATAAGTCTACTCTAAAGAGTTGATAAAGGTACAAACGAATAAAATGTTTATATATCACATTTTCAAATATATACTATTCTCCATTTTACTCGATCTCCTAAACGGTTAATGATAGGACATCGCGGTTTTTTACCAGTGGATTTAGAACCTCATTTTACATAAAATAGGTCCTATAAGTCTACTCTCAAGAGTTGATAAAGGTACAAACGAATAAAATGTTTATATATCACATTTTCAAATAACTATTTTTATCCATTTTACTCGATCTCCTAAACGGTTCAAGATAGGACATCGCGGTTTTCACCAGTAGATTTAGCACCTCATTTTACTTAAAATAAGTCTTATAAGTCTACTCTCAAGAGTTGATAAAGGTACAAACGAATAAAATGTTTATATATCACATTTTCAAATATCTATTATTCTCCATTTTACTCGATCTCCTAAACGATTAAAGATAGGACATCGCGGTTTTCACCAGTGGATTTAGCACCTCATTTTACATAAAATATGTCCTATTAGTCTACTCTCAAAAGTTGATAAAGGTACAAACGAATAAAATGTATATATATCACATTTTCAAATATCTATTAATATCCATTTTACTCGATCTCCTAAACGGTTCAAGATAGGACATCGCGGTTTTCACCAGTAGATTTAGCACCTCATTTTACTTAAAATAAGTCTTATAAGTCTACTCTCAATAGTTAATAAAGGTACAAACGAATAAAATGTTTATATATCACATTTTCAAATATCTATTAATATCCATATTACTCGATATCCTAAACGGTTAAAGATAGGACATCGCGGTTTTCACCAGTGGATTTAGCACCCCATTTTACATAAAATAGGTTCTATAAGTCTACTCTCAAGAGTTGATAAAGGTACAAACGAATAAAATGTTTATATATTACATTTTCAAATATCTATTATTCTCCATTTTACTCGATCTCCTAAACGGTTGAAGATAGGACATCGCGGTTTTCACCAGTGGATATAGCACCTCATTTTACTTAAAATATGTCTTATAAGTCTACTCTCAAGAGTTGATAAAGTTACAAACGAATAAAATGTTTATATATCACATTATAAAATATCTATTATTCTCCATTTTACTCGATCTCCTAAACGGTTAAAGATAGGACATCGCGGTTTTCGCCAGTGGATTAAGCACCTCATTTTACATAAAATAACTTCTATAAGTCTACTCTCAAGAGTTGTTAAAGGTACAAACGAATAAAATGTTTATATATCACATTTTCAAATAACTATTTTTATCCATTTTACTCGATCTCCTAAACGGATCAAGATAGGACATCGCGGTTTTCACCAGTGGATTTAGCACTTCATTTTACATAAAATAAGTCCTATAAGTCTACTCTCAAGAGTTGATAAAGGTACAAACGAATAAAATGTTTATATATCACATATTCAAATATCTATTATACTCCATTTTACTCGATCTCCAAAAAGGTTAAAAACAGGACATCGCGGTTTTCACCAGTGGATTAAGCACCTCATTTTACATAAAATAAGTCCTATAAGTCTACTCTTTAGAGTTGATAAAGGTACAAACGAATAAAATGTTTATATATCACATTTTCAAATATCTATTATTCTCCATATTACTCGATCTCCTAAACGGTTAAAGATAGGACATCGCGGATTTCACCAGTGGATTTAGCACCTCATTTTACATAAAATAGGTCCTATAAGTCTACTCTCAAAAGTTGATAAAGGTACAAACGAATAAAATGTTTATATATCACATTTTCAAATATCAATTATTCTCCATTTTACTCGATCTCCTAAACGGTTAAAGATAGGACATCGCGGTTTTCACCAGTGGATTTAGCACCTCATTCTACATAAAATAGGTCCTATAAGTCTACTCTCAAGAGTTGATAAAGGTAAAAACGAATAAAATGTTTATATATCACATTTTCAAATATCTATTATACTCCATTTTACTCGATCTCCTAAACGGTTGAAGATAGGACATCGCGGTTTTCACCATTGGATTTAGCACCTCATTTTACTTAAAATAAGTCTTATAAGTCTACTCTCAAGGGTTGATAAAGGTACAAACGAATAAAATGTTTATATATCACATTATAAAATATCTATTAATATCCATTTTACTCGATCTCCTAAACGGTTCAAGATAGGACATCGGGGTTTTCACCAGTGGATTTAGCACCTCATTTTACATAAAATAAGTCCTATAAGTCTACTCTCAAGAGTTGATCAAGGTATAAACGAACAAAATGTTTATATATCACATTTTCAAATATCTATTATTCTCCATTTTACTCGATCTCCTAAACGGTTCAAGATAGGACATCGCGGTTTTTACCAGTGGATTTAGCACCTCAATTTACATAAAATAAGTCCTTTAAGTCTACTCTTTAGAGTTGATAAAGGTACAAACGAACAAAATGTTTATATATCACATTTTCAAATATCTATTATTCTCCATTTTACTCGATCTCCTAAACGGTTAAAAATAGGACATCGCGGTTTTCATCAGTGGATTAAGCACCTCATTTTACATAAAATAGGTCCTATAAGTCTACTCTCAAGAGTTGGTAAGGGTACAAACGAATAAAATGTTTATATACCACATTATCAAATATCTATTATTCTCCATTTTACTCGATCTCCTAAACGGTTAAAGATAGGACATCGCGGTTTTCACCAGTGGATTTAGCACCTCATTTTACATAAAATAAGTCTTATAAGTCTACTCTCAAGAGTTGATAAAGGTACAAACGAATAAAATGTTTATATATCACATTTTCAAATATCTATTATTCTCCATTTTACTCGATCTCCTAAACGGTTAAAAATAGGACATCGCGGTTTTCACCAGTGGATTTAGCACCTCATTTTACATAAAATAGGTCCTATAAGTCTACTCTCAAGAGTTGATAAAGGTACAAACGAATAAAATGTTTATATATCACATTTTCAAATATCTATTATTCTCCATTTTACTCGATCTCCTAAACGGTTCAAGATAGGACATCGCGGTTTTCACCAGTAGATTTAGCACCTCATTTTACATAAAATAGGTCCTATAAGTCTACTCTCAAAAGTTGATAAAGGTACAAACGAATAAAATGTTTATATATCACATTTTCAAATATCTATTATTCTCCATTTTACTCGATCTCCTAAACGGTTGAAGATAGGACATCGCGGTTTTCAGCAGTGGATTTAGCACCTCATTTTACTTAAAATAAGTCTTATAAGTCTACTTTTAAGAGTTGATAAAGGTACAAACGAATAAAATGTTTATATATCACATATTCAAATATCTATTATTCTCCATTTTACTCGATCTCCTAAACGGTTAAAATTAGGACATCGCGGTTTTCACCAGTGGATTTAGCACCTTATTTTACATAAAATAAGTCCTATAAGTCTACTCTCAAGAGTTGATAAAGGTACACACGAATAAAATGTTTATATATCACATTTTCAAATATCTATTATTTTCTATTTTACTCGATCTCCTCAACGGTTAAAGATAGGACATCGCGGTTTTCACGAGTGGATTTAGCACCTCATTTTACATAAAATAAGTCCTATAAGTCTACTCTCAAGAGTTGATAAAGGTACAAACGATTAAAATGTTTATATATCACATTTTCAAATATCTATTAATATCCATTTTACTCGATCTCCTAAACGGTTAAAAATAGGACATCGCGGTTTTCACCAGAGGATTTAGTAAATCATTTTACATAAAATAAGACATATAAGTCTACTCTCAAGAGTTGATAAAGGTACAAATGAATAAAATGTTTATATATCACATTTTCCAATATCTATTATTCTCCATTTTACTCGATCTCCTAAACGATTAAAGATAGGACATCGCGGTTTTTACCAGTGGATTTAGCACCTCATTTAACATATAATAAGTCCTATAAGTCTACTCTCAAGAGTTGATAAAGGTACAAACGAATAAAATGTTTATATATCACATTTTCAAATATATACTATTCTCCATTTTACTCGATCTCCTAAACGGTTAATGATAGGACATCGCGGTTTTTTACCAGTGGATTTAGAACCTCATTTTACATAAAATAGGACCTATAAGTCTACTCTCAAGAGTTGATAAAGGTACAAACGAATAAAATGTTTATATATCACATTTTCAAATAACTATTTTTATCCATTTTACTCGATCTCCTAAACGGTTCAAGATAGGACATCGCGGTTTTCACCAGTGGATTTAGCACCTCATTTTACTTAAAATAAGTCTTATAAGTCTACTCTCAAGAGTTGATAAAGGTACAAACGAATAAAATGTTTATATATCACATTCTCAAATATCTATTATTCTCCATTTTACTCGATCTCCTAAACGATTAAAGATAGGACATCGCGGTTTTCACCAGTGGATTTAGCACCTCATTTTACATAAAATAAGTCCTATTAGTCTACTCTCAAAAGTTGATAAAGGTACAAACGAATAAAATGTATATATATCACATTTTCAAATATCTATTAATATCCATTTTACTCGATCTCCTAAACGGTTCAAGATAGGACATCGCGGTTTTCACCAGTAGATTTAGCACCTCATTTTACTTAAAATAAGTCTTATAAGTCTACTCTCAATAGTTAATAAAGGTACAAACGAATAAAATGTTTATATATCACATTTTCAAATATCTATTAATATCCATATTACTCGATATCCTAAACGGTTAAAGATAGGACATCGCGGTTTTCACCAGTGGATTTAGCACCCCATTTTACATAAAATAGGTTCTATAAGTCTACTCTCAAGAGTTGATAAAGGTACAAACGATTAAAATGTTTATATATCACATTTTCAAATATCTATTAATATCCATTTTACTCGATCTCCTAAACGGTTAAAAATAGGACATCGCGGTTTTCACCAGAGGATTTAGTAAATCATTTTACATAAAATAAGACATATAAGTCTACTCTCAAGAGTTGATAAAGGTACAAACGAATAAAATGTATATATATCACATTTTCAAATATCTATTAATATCCATTTTACTCGATCTCCTAAACGGTTCAAGATAGGACATCGCGGTTTTCACCAGTAGATTTAGCACCTCATTTTACATGAAATAAGTCTTATAAATCTACTCTCAAGAGTTGATAAAGGTACAAACGAATAAAATGTTTATATATCACATTTTCAAATATCTATTATTCTCCATTTTACTCGATCTCCTAAACGGTTGAAGATAGGACATCGCGGTTTTCAGCAGTAGATTTAGCACCTCATTTTACTTAAAATATGTCTTATAAGTCTACTCTTAAGAGTTGATAAAGGTACAAACGAATAAAATGTTTATATATCACATATTCAAATATCTATTATTCTCCATTTTACTCGATCTCCTAAACGGTTAAAAATAGGACATCGCGGTTTTCACCAGTGGATTTAGCACCTTATTTTACATAAAATAAGTCCTATAAGTCTACTCTCAAGAGTTGATAAAGGTACACACGAATAAAATGTTTATATATCACATTTTCAAATATCTATTATTTTCTATTTTACTCGATCTCCTCAACGGTTAAAGATAGGACATCGCGGTTTTCACGAGTGGATTTAGCACCTCATTTTACATAAAATAAGTCCTATAAGTCTACTCTCAAGAGTTGATAAAGGTACAAACGATTAAAATGTTTATATATCACATTTTCAAATATCTATTAATATCCATTTTACTCGATCTCCTAAACGGTTAAAAATAGGACATCGCGGTTTTCACCAGAGGATTTTGTAAATCATTTTACATAAAATAAGACATATAAGTCTACTCTCAAGAGTTGATAAAGGTACAAATGAATAAAATGTTTATATATCACATTTTCCAATATCTATTATTCTCCATTTTACTCGATCTCCTAAACGATTAAAGATAGGACATCGCGGTTTTTACCAGTGGATTTAGCATCTCATTTAACATATAATAAGTCCTATAAGTCTACTCTAAAGAGTTGATAAAGGTACAAACGAATAAAATGTTTATATATCACATTTTCAAATATATACTATTCTCCATTTTACTCGATCTCCTAAACGGTTAATGATAGGACATCGCGGTTTTTTACCAGTGGATTTAGAACCTCATTTTACATAAAATAGGTCCTATAAGTCTACTCTCAAGAGTTGATAAAGGTACAAACGAATAAAATGTTTATATATCACATTTTCAAATAACTATTTTTATCCATTTTACTCGATCTCCTAAACGGTTCAAGATAGGACATCGCGGTTTTCACCAGTAGATTTAGCACCTCATTTTACTTAAAATAAGTCTTATAAGTCTACTCTCAATAGTTAATAAAGGTACAAACGAATAAAATGTTTATATATCACATTTTCAAATATCTATTAATATCCATTTTACTCGATCTCCTAAACGGTTCAAGATAGGACATCGCGGTTTTCACCAGTAGATTTAGCACCTCATTTTACTTAAAATAAGTCTTATAAGTCTACTCTCAATAGTTAATAAAGGTACAAACGAATAAAATGTTTATATATCACATTTTCAAATATCTATTAATATCCATTTTACTCGATCTCCTAAACGGTTCAAGATAGGACATCGCGGTTTTCACCAGTGGATTTAGCACCCCATTTTACATAAAATAGGTTCTATAAGTCTACTCTCAAGAGTTGATAAAGGTACAAACGAATAAAATGTTTATATATTACATTTTCAAATATCTATTATTCTCCATTTTACTCGATCTCCTAAACGGTTGAAGATAGGACATCGCGGTTTTCACCAGTGGATATAGCACCTCATTTTACTTAAAATATGTCTTATAAGTCTACTCTCAAGAGTTGATAAAGTTACAAACGAATAAAATGTTTATATATCACATTATAAAATATCTATTATTCTCCATTTTACTCGATCTCCTAAACGGTTAAAGATAGGACATCGCGGTTTTCGCCAGTGGATTAAGCACCTCATTTTACATAAAATAACTTCTATAAGTCTACTCTCAAGAGTTGTTAAAGGTACAAACGAATAAAATGTTTATATATCACATTTTCAAATAACTATTTTTATCCATTTTACTCGATCTCCTAAACGGATCAAGATAGGACATCGCGGTTTTCACCAGTGGATTTAGCACTTCATTTTACATAAAATAAGTCCTATAAGTCTACTCTCAAGAGTTGATAAAGGTACAAACGAATAAAATGTTTATATATCACATATTCAAATATCTATTATACTCCATTTTACTCGATCTCCAAAAAGGTTAAAAACAGGACATCGCGGTTTTCACCAGTGGATTAAGCACCTCATTTTACATAAAATAAGTCCTATAAGTCTACTCTTTAGAGTTGATAAAGGTACAAACGAATAAAATGTTTATATATCACATTTTCAAATATCTATTATTCTCCATATTACTCGATCTCCTAAACGGTTAAAGATAGGACATCGCGGATTTCACCAGTGGATTTAGCACCTCATTTTACATAAAATAGGTCCTATAAGTCTACTCTCAAAAGTTGATAAAGGTACAAACGAATAAAATGTTTATATATCACATTTTCAAATATCAATTATTCTCCATTTTACTCGATCTCCTAAACGGTTAAAGATAGGACATCGCGGTTTTCACCAGTGGATTTAGCACCTCATTCTACATAAAATAGGTCCTATAAGTCTACTCTCAAGAGTTGATAAAGGTAAAAACGAATAAAATGTTTATATATCACATTTTCAAATATCTATTATACTCCATTTTACTCGATCTCCTAAACGGTTGAAGATAGGACATCGCGGTTTTCACCATTGGATTTAGCACCTCATTTTACTTAAAATAAGTCTTATAAGTCTACTCTCAAGGGTTGATAAAGGTACAAACGAATAAAATGTTTATATATCACATTATAAAATATCTATTAATATCCATTTTACTCGATCTCCTAAACGGTTCAAGATAGGACATCGGGGTTTTCACCAGTGGATTTAGCACCTCATTTTACATAAAATAAGTCCTATAAGTCTACTCTCAAGAGTTGATCAAGGTATAAACGAACAAAATGTTTATATATCACATTTTCAAATATCTATTATTCTCCATTTTACTCGATCTCCTAAACGGTTCAAGATAGGACATCGCGGTTTTTACCAGTGGATTTAGCACCTCAATTTACATAAAATAAGTCCTTTAAGTCTACTCTTTAGAGTTGATAAAGGTACAAACGAACAAAATGTTTATATATCACATTTTCAAATATCTATTATTCTCCATTTTACTCGATCTCCTAAACGGTTAAAAATAGGACATCGCGGTTTTCATCAGTGGATTAAGCACCTCATTTTACATAAAATAGGTCCTATAAGTCTACTCTCAAGAGTTGGTAAGGGTACAAACGAATAAAATGTTTATATACCACATTATCAAATATCTATTATTCTCCATTTTACTCGATCTCCTAAACGGTTAAAGATAGGACATCGCGGTTTTCACCAGTGGATTTAGCACCTCATTTTACATAAAATAAGTCTTATAAGTCTACTCTCAAGAGTTGATAAAGGTACAAACGAATAAAATGTTTATATATCACATTTTCAAATATCTATTATTCTCCATTTTACTCGATCTCCTAAACGGTTAAAAATAGGACATCGCGGTTTTCACCAGTGGATTTAGCACCTCATTTTACATAAAATAGGTCCTATAAGTCTACTCTCAAGAGTTGATAAAGGTACAAACGAATAAAATGTTTATATATCACATTTTCAAATATCTATTATTCTCCATTTTACTCGATCTCCTAAACGGTTCAAGATAGGACATCGCGGTTTTCACCAGTGGATTTAGCACTTCATTTTACATAAAATAGGTCCTATAAGTCTACTCTCAAAAGTTGATAAAGGTACAAACGAATAAAATGTTTATATATCACATTTTCAAATATCTATTATTCTCCATTTTACTCGATCTCCTAAACGGTTCAAGATAGGACATCGCGGTTTTCACCAGTAGATTTAGCACCTCATTTTACATGAAATAAGTCTTATAAGTCTACTCTCAAGAGTTGATAAAGGTACAAACGAATAAAATGTTTATATATCACATTTTCAAATATCTATTATTCTCCATTTTACTCGATCTCCTAAACGGTTGAAGATAGGACATCGCGGTTTTCAGCAGTGGATTTAGCACCTCATTTTACTTAAAATAAGTCTTATAAGTCTACTCTTAAGAGTTGATAAAGGTACAAACGAATAAAATGTTTATATATCACATATTCAAATATCTATTATTCTCCATTTTACTCGATCTCCTAAACGGTTAAAATTAGGACATCGCGGTTTTCACCAGTGGATTTAGCACCTTATTTTACATAAAATAAGTCCTATAAGTCTACTCTCAAGAGTTGATAAAGGTACACACGAATAAAATGTTTATATATCACATTTTCAAATATCTATTATTTTCTATTTTACTCGATCTCCTCAACGGTTAAAGATAGGACATCGCGGTTTTCACGAGTGGATTTAGCACCTCATTTTACATAAAATAAGTCCTATAAGTCTACTCTCAAGAGTTGATAAAGGTACAAACGAATAAAATGTTTATATATCACATTTTCAAATATCTATTATTCTCCATTTTACTCGATCTCCTAAACGGTTAAAAATAGGACATCGCGGTTTTCACCAGAGGATTTAGTAAATCATTTTACATAAAATAAGACATATAAGTCTACTCTCAAGAGTTGATAAAGGTACAAATGAATAAAATGTTTATATATCACATTTTCCAATATCTATTATTCTCCATTTTACTCGATCTCCTAAACGGTTAAAGATAGGACATCGCGGTTTTTACCAGTGGATTTAGCACCTCATTTAACATATAATAAGTCCTATAAGTCTACTCTCAAGAGTTGATAAAGGTACAAACGAATAAAATGTTTATATATCACATTTTCAAATATATACTATTCTCCATTTTACTCGATCTCCTAAACGGTTAATGATAGGACATCGCGGTTTTCACCAGTGGATTTAGAACCTCATTTTACATAAAATAGGTCCTATAAGTCTACTCTCAAGAGTTGATAAAGGTACAAACGAATAAAATGTTTATATATCACATTTTCAAATAACTATTTTTATCCATTTTACTCGATCTCCTAAACGGTTCAAGATAGGACATCGCGGTTTTCACCAGTGGATTTAGCACCTCATTTTACTTAAAATAAGTCTTATAAGTCTACTCTCAAGAGTTGATAAAGGTACAAACGAATAAAATGTTTATATATCACATTTTCAAATATCTATTATTCTCCATTTTACTCGATCTCCTAAACGATTAAAGATAGGACATCGCGGTTTTCACCAGTGGATTTAGCACCTCATTTTACATAAAATAAGTCCTATTAGTCTACTCTCAAAAGTTGATAAAGGTACAAACGAATAAAATGTATATATATCACATTTTCAAATATCTATTAATATCCATTTTACTCGATCTCCTAAACGGTTCAAGATAGGACATCGCGGTTTTCACCAGTAGATTTAGCACCTCATTTTACATGAAATAAGTCTTATAAGTCTACTCTCAAGAGTTGATAAAGGTACAAACGAATAAAATGTTTATATATCACATTTTCAAATATCTATTATTCTCCATTTTACTCGATCTCCTAAACGGTTGAAGATAGGACATCGCGGTTTTCAGCAGTGGATTTAGCACCTCATTTTACTTAAAATAAGTCTTATAAGTCTACTCTCAAGAGTTAATAAAGGTACAAACGAATAAAATGTTTATATATCACATTTTAAAATATCTATTATTCTCCATTTTACTCGATCTCCTAAACGGTTAAAGATAGGACATCTCGGTTTTCACCAGTGGATTTAGCACCTCATTTTACATAAAATAACTCCTATAAGTCTACTCTCAAGAGTTGATAAAGGTACAAACGAATAAAATGTTTATATATCACATTTTCAAATATCTATTAATATCCATATTACTCGATATCCTAAACGGTTAAAGATAGGACATCGCGATTTTCACCAGTGGATTTAGCACCCCATTTTACATAAAATAGGTTCTATAAGTCTACTCTCAAGAGTTGATAAAGGTACAAACGAATAAAATGTTTATATATTACATTTTCAAATATCTATTATTCTCCATTTTACTCGATCTCCTAAACGGTTGAAGATAGGACATCGCGGTTTTCTCCAGTGGATTTAGCACCTCATTTTACTTAAAATATGTCTTATAAGTCTACTCTCAAGAGTTGATAAAGGTACAAACGAATAAAATGTTAATATATCACATTATAAAATATCTATTATTCTCCATTTTACTCGATCTCCTAAACGGTTAAAGATAGGACATCGCGGTTTTCACCAGTGGATTTAGCACCTCATTTTACATAAAATAACTCCTATAAGTCTACTCTCAAGAGTTGTTAAAGGTACAAACGAATAAAATGTTTATATATCACATTTTCAAATAACTATTTTTATCCATTTTACTCGATCTCCTAAACGGATAAAGATAGGACATCGCGGTTTTCACGAGTGGATTTAGCACCTCATTTTGCATAAAATAAGTCCTATAAGTCTACTCTCAAGAGTTGATAAAGGTACAAACGAATAAAATGTTTATATATCACATTTTCAAATATCTATTAATATCCATTTTACTCGATCTCCTAAACGGTTAAAAATAGGACATCGCGGTTTTCACCAGAGGATTTAGTAAATCATTTTACATAAAATAAGACATATAAGTCTACTCTCAAGAGTTGATAAAGGTACAAATGAATAAAATGTTTATATATCACATTTTCCAATATCTATTTTTCTCCATTTCACTCGATCTCCTAAACGGTTAAACATAGGACATCGCGGTTTTTACCAGTGGATTTAGCACCTCATTTAACATATAATAAGTCCTATAAGTCTACTCTCAAGAGTTGATAAAGGTACAAACGAATAAAATGTTTATATATCACATTTTCAAATATATACTATTCTCCATTTTACTCGATCTCCTAAACGGTTAATGATAGGACATCGCGGTTTTCACCAGTGGATTTAGAACCTCATTTTACATAAAATAGGTCCTATAAGTCTACTCTCAAGAGTTGATAAAGGTACAAACGAATAAAATGTTTATATATCACATTTTCAAATAACTATTTTTATCCATTTTACTCGATCTCCTAAACGGTTCAAGATAGGACATCGCGGTTTTCACCAGTGGATTTAGCACCTCATTTTACTTAAAATAAGTCTTATAAGTCTACTCTCAAGAGTTGATAAAGGTACAAACGAATAAAATGTTTATATATCACATTTTCAAATATCTATTATTCTCCATTTTACTCGATCTCCTAAACGATTAAAGATAGGACATCGCGGTTTTCACCAGTGGATTTAGCACCTCATTTTACATAAAATAAGTCCTATTAGTCTACTCTCAAAAGTTGATAAAGGTACAAACGAATAAAATGTATATATATCACATTTTCAAATATCTATTAATATCCATTTTACTCGATCTCCTAAACGGTTCAAGATAGGACATCGCGGTTTTCACCAGTAGATTTAGCACCTCATTTTACATGAAATAAGTCTTATAAGTCTACTCTCAAGAGTTGATAAAGGTACAAACGAATAAAATGTTTATATATCACATTTTCAAATATCTATTATTCTCCATTTTACTCGATCTCCTAAACGGTTGAAGATAGGACATCGCGGTTTTCAGCAGTGGATTTAGCACCTCATTTTACTTAAAATAAGTCTTATAAGTCTACTCTCAAGAGTTAATAATGGTACAAACGAATAAAATGTTTATATATCACATTTTAAAATATCTATTATTCTCCATTTTACTCGATCTCCTAAACGGATAAAGATAGGACATCTCGGTTTTCACCAGTGGATTTAGCACTTCATTTTACATAAAATAACTCCTATAAGTCTACTCTCAAGAGTTGATAAAGGTACAAACGAATAAAATGTTTATATATCACATTTTCAAATATCTATTAATATCCATATTACTCGATATCCTAAACGGTTAAAGATAGGACATCGCGATTTTCACCAGTGGATTTAGCACCCCATTTTACATAAAATAGGTTCTATAAGTCTACTCTCAAGAGTTGATAAAGGTACAAACGAATAAAATGTTTATATATTACATTTTCAAATATCTATTATTCTCCATTTTACTCGATCTCCTAAACGGTTGAAGATAGGACATCGCGGTTTTCACCAGTGGATTTAGCACCTCATTTTACTTAAAATATGTCTTATAAGTCTACTCTCAAGAGTTGATAAAGGTACAAACGAATAAAATGTTTATATATCACATTATAAAATATCTATTATTCTCCATTTTACTCGATCTCCTAAACGGTTAAAGATAGGACATCGCGGTTTTCACCAGTGGATTTAGCACCTCATTTTACATAAAATAACTCCTATAAGTCTACTCTCAAGAGTTGTTAAAGGTACAAACGAATAAAATGTTTATATATCACATTTTCAAATAACTATTTTTATCCATTTTACTCGATCTCCTAAACGGATCAAGATAGGACATCGCGGTTTTCACCAGTGGATTTAGCACCTCATTTTACATAAAATAAGTCCTATAAGTCTACTCTCAAGAGTTGATAAAGGTACAAACGAATAAAATGTTTATATATTACATATTCAAATATCTATTATACTCCATTTTACTCGATCTCCAAAAAGGTTAAAAACAGGACATCGCGGTTTTCACCAGTGGATTAAGCACCTCATTTTACATAAAATAAGTCCTATAAGTCTACTCTTTAGAGTTGATAAAGGTACAAACGAATAAAATGTTTATATATCACATTTTCAAATATCTATTATTCTATATATTACTCGATCTCCTAAACGGTTAAAGATAGGACATCGCGGATTTCACCAGTGGATTTAGCACCTCATTTTACATAAAATAGGTCCTATAAGTCTACTCTCAAAAGTTGATAAAGGTACAAACGAATAAAATGTTTATATATCACATTTTCAAATATCTATTATTCTCCATTTTACTCGATCTCCTAAACGGTTAAAGATAGGACATCGCGGTTTTCACCAGTGGATTTAGCACCTCATTCTACATAAAATAGGTCCTATAAGTCTACTCTCAAGAGTTGATAAAGGTAAAAACGAATAAAATGTTTATATATCACATTTTCAAATATCTATTATACTCCATTTTACTCGATCTCCTAAACGGTTGAAGATAGGACATCGCGGTTTTCACCATTGGATTTAGCACCTCATTTTACTTAAAATAAGTCTTATAAGTCTACTCTCAAGGGTTGATAAAGGTACAAACGAATAAAATGTTTATATATCACATTATAAAATATCTATTAATATCCATTTTACTCGATCTCCTAAACGGTTAAAAATAGGACATCGCGGTTTTCACCAGTGGATTTAGCACCTCATTTTACATAAAATAAGTCCTATAAGTCTACTCTTTAGAGTTGATAAAGGTACAAACGAATAAAATGTTTATATATCACATTTTCAAATATCTATTATTCTCCATTTTACTCGATCTCCCAAACGGTTAAAGATAGGACATCGCGGTTTTCACCAGTAGATTTAGCACCTCATTTTACATAAAATAGGTTCTACAAGTCTACTCTCAAAAGTTGATAAAGGTACAAACGAATAAAATGTTTATATATCACATTTTCAAATATCTATTATTCTCCATTTTACTCGATCTCCTAAACGAATAAAGATAGGACATCGCGGTTTTCACCAGTGGATTTAGCACCTCATTTTACATAAAATAGGTCCTATAAGTCTACTCTCAAGAGTTGATAAAGGTAAACACGAATAATAAGTTTATATATCACATTTTCAAATATCTATTATTCTCCATTTTACTCGATCTCCTAAACGGTTAAAGATAGGACATCGCGGTTTTCACCAGTAGATTTAGCACCTTATTTTACATGAAATAAGTCTTATAAGTCTACTCTCAAGAGTTGATAAAGGTACAAACGAATAAAATGTTTATATATCACATTTTCAAATATCTATTCATCTCCATTTTACTCGATCTCCTAAACGGTTGATGATAGGACATCGCGGTTTTCAGCAGTGGATTTAGCACCTCATTTTACTTAAAATAAGTCTTATAAGTCTACTCTTAAGAGTTGATAAAGGTACAAACGAATAAAATGTTTATATATCAAATATTCAAATATCTATTATTCTCCATTTTACTCGATCTCCTAAACGGTTAAAAATAGGACATCGCGGTTTTCACCAGTGGATTTAGCACCTTATTTTTCATAAAATAAGTCCTATAAGTCTACTCTCAAGAGTTGATAAAGGTACACACGAATAAAATGTTTATATATCACATTTTCAAATATCTATTATTTTCTATTTTACTCGATCTCCTCAACGGTTAAAGATAGGACATCGCGGTTTTCACGAGTGGATTTAGCACCTCATTTTACATAAAATAAGTCCTATAAGTCTACTCTCAAGAGTTGATAAAGGTACAAACGAATAAAATGTTTATATATCACATTTTCAAATATCTATTAATATCCATTTTACTCGATCTCCTAAACGGTTAAAAATAGGACATCGCGGTTTTCACCAGAGGATTTAGTAAATCATTTTACATAAAATAAGACATATAAGTCTACTCTCAAGAGTTGATAAAGGTACAAATGAATAAAATGTTTATATATCACATTTTCCAATATCTATTATTCTCCATTTTACTCGATCTCCTAAACGGTTAAAGATAGGACATCGCGGTTTTTACCAGTGGATTTAGCACCTCATTTAACATATAATAAGTCCTATAAGTCTACTCTCAAGAGTTGATAAAGGTACAAACGAATAAAATGTTTATATATCACATTTTCAAATATATACTATTCTCCATTTTACTCGATCTCCTAAACGGTTAATGATAGGACATCGCGGTTTTCACCAGTGGATTTAAAACCTCATTTTACATAAAATAGGCCCTATAAGTCTACTCTCAAGAGTTGATAAAGGTACAAACGAATAAAATGTTTATATATCACATTTTCAAATTACTATTTTTATCCATTTTACTCGATCTGCTAAACGGTTCAAGATAGGACATCGCGGTTTTCACCAGTGGATTTAGCACCTCATTTTACTTAAAATAAGTCTTATAAGTCTACTCTCAAGAGTTGATAAAGGTACAAACGAATAAAATGTTTATATATCACATTTTCAAATATCTATTAATATCCATATTACTCGATATCCTAAACGGTTAAAGATAGGACATCGCGGTTTTCACCAGTAGATTTAGCACCTCATTTTACATGAAATAAGTCTTATAAGTCTACTCTCAAGAGTTGATAAAGGTAAAAACGAATAAAATGTTTATATATCACATTTTCAAATATCTATTATTCTCCATTTTACTCGATCTCCTAAACGGTTAAAGATAGGACATCGCGGTTTTCACCAGTAGATTTAGCACCTTATTTTACATGAAGTAAGTCTTATAAGTCTACTCTCAAGAGTTGATAAAGGTACAAACGAATAAAATGTTTATATATCACATTTTCAAATATCTATTATTCTCCATTTTACTCGATCTCCTAAACGGTTGAAGATAGGACATCGCGGTTTTCACCAGTGGATTTAGCACCTCATTTTACTTAAAATGAGTCTTATAAGTCTACTCTCAAGAGTTGATAAAGGTACAAACGAATAAAATGTTTATATATCACATTATAAAATATCTATTATTCTCCATTTTACTCGATCTCCTAAACGGTTGAAGATAGGACATCGCGGTTTTCACCAGTGGATTTAGCACCTCATTTTACATAAAATAAGTCCTATAAGTCTACTCATTAGAGTTGATAAAGGTACAAACGAATAAAATGTTTATATATCACATTATAAAATATCTATTATTCTCCATTTTACTCGATCTCCTAAACGGTTGAAGATAGGACATCGCGGTTTTCACCAGTGGATTTAGCACCTCATTTTACATAAAATAAGTCCTATAAGTCTACTCATTAGAGTTGATAAAGGTACAAACGAATAAAATGTTTATATATCACATTATAAAATATCTATTATTCTCCATTTTACTCGATCTCCTAAACGGTTGAAGATAGGACATCGCGGTTTTCACCAGTGGATTTAGCACCTCATTTTACATAAAATAAGTCCTATAAGTCTACTCATTAGAGTTGATAAAGGTACAAACGAATAAAATGTTTATATATCACATTTTCAAATATCTATTTTTCTCCATTTTACTCGATCCCCTTAACGGTTAAAGATAGGACATCGCGGTTTTCACCAGTGGATTTAGCACCTCATTTAACATATAATAAGTCCTACAAGTCTACTCACAAGAGTTGATAAAGGTACAAACGAATAAAATGTTTATATATCACATTTTCAAACATCTATTATTCTCCATTTTACTCGATCTCCTAAATGGTTATAGATAGGACATCGCGGTTTTCACCAGTGGATTTAGCACCTCATTTTACATAAAATAGGTCCTATAAGTCTACTCTCAAGAGTTGATAAAGGTAAAAACGAATAAAATGTTTATATATCACATTTTCAAATATCTATTTTTCTCCATTTTACTCGATCCCCTTAACGGTTAAAGATAGGACATCGAGGTTTTCACCAGTGGATTTAGCACTTCATTTTACATAAAATAGGTCCTATAAGTCTACTCTCAAAAGTTGATAAAGGTACAAACGAATAAAATGTTTATATATCACATTTTCAAATATCTATTATTCTCCATTTTACTCGATCTCCTAAACGGTTCAAGATAGGACATCGCGGTTTTGACCAGTGGATTTAGCACCTCATTTTACATATAATAGGTCCTATAAGTCTACTCTCAAGAGTTGATAAAGGTACAAACGAATAAAATGTTTATATATCACATTTTCAAATAACTATTTTTATCCATTTTACTCGATCTCCTAAACGGTTCAAGATAGGACATCGCGGTTTTCAGCAGTGGATTTAGCACCTCATTTTACTTAAAATAAGTCTTATAAGTCTACTCTTAAGAGTTGATAAAGGTACAAACGAATAAAATGTTTATATATCACATATTCAAATATCTATTATTCTCCATTTTACTCGATCTCCTAAACGGTTAAAAATAGGACATCGCGGTTTTCACCAGTGGATTTAGCACCTTATTTTACATAAAATAAGTCCTATAAGTCTACTCTCAAGAGTTGATAAAGGTACACACGAATAAAATGTTTATATATCACATTTTCAAATATCTATTAATATCCATTTTACTCGATCTCCTAAACGGTTAAAAATAGGACATCGCGGTTTTCACCAGAGGATTTAGTAAATCATTTTACATAAAATAAGACATATAAGTCTACTCTCAAGAGTTGATAAAGGTACAAATGAATAAAATGTTTATATATCACATTTTCAAATAACTATTTTTATCCATTTTACTCGATCTCCTAAACGATTAAAGATAGGACATCGCGGTTTTCACCAGTGGATTTAGCACCTCATTTTACTTAAAATAAGTCTTATAAGTCTACTCTTAAGAGTTGATAAAGGTACAAACGAATAAAATGTTTATATATCACATATTCAAATATCTATTATTCTCCATTTTACTCGATCTCCTAAACGGTTAAAAATAGGACATCGCGGTTTTCACCAGTGGATTTAGCACCTTATTTTACATAAAATAAGTCCTATAAGTCTACTCTCAAGAGTTGATAAAGGTACACACGAATAAAATGTTTATATATCACATTTTCAAATATCTATTATTTTCTATTTTACTCGATCTCCTCAACGGTTAAAGATAGGACATCGCGGTTTTTACGAGTGGATTTAGCACCTCATTTTACATAAAATAAGTCCTATAAGTCTACTCTCAAGAGTTGATAAAGGTACAAACGAATAAAATGTTTATATATCACATTTTCAAATATCTATTAATATCCATTTTACTCGATCTCCTAAACGGTTAAAAATAGGACATCGCGGTTTTCACCAGACGATTTAGTAAATCATTTTACATAAAATAAGACATATAAGTCTACTCTCAAGAGTTGATAAAGGTACAAATGAATAAAATGTTTATATATCACATTTTCCAATATCTATTATTCTCCATTTTACTCGATCTCCTAAACGGTTAAAGATAGGACATCGCGGTTTTTACCAGTGGATTTAGCACCTCATTTAACATATAATAAGTCCTATAAGTCTACTCTCAAGAGTTGATAAAGGTACAAACGAATAAAATGTTTATATATCACATTTTCAAATATATACTATTCTCCATTTTACTCGATCTCCTAAACGGTTAAAGATAGGACATCGCGGATTTCACCAGTTGATTTAGCACCTCATTTTACATAAAATAAGTCCTATAAGTCTACTCTCAAGAGTTGATAAAGGTACAAACGAATAAAATGTTCATATATCACATTTTCAAATATATATTATTCTCCATTTTACTCGATCTCCTAAACGGTTAAAGATAGGACATCGCGGTTTTTACCAGTGGATTTAGCACCTTATTTAACATATAATAAGTCCTATAAGTCTACTCACAAGAGTTGATAAAGGTACAAACGAATAAAATGTTTATATATCACATTTTCAAATATCTATTTTTCTCCATTTTACTCGATCTCCTTAACGGTTAAAGATAGGACATCGAGGTTTTCACCAGTGGATTTAGCACTTCATTTTACATAAAATAGGTCCTATAAGTCTACTCTCAAAAGTTGATAAAGGTACAAACGAATAAAATGTTTATATATCACATTTTCAAATATCTATTATTCTCCATTTTACTCGATCTCCTAAACGGTTCAAGATAGGACATCGCGGTTTTCACCAGTGCATTTAGCACCTCATTTTACATAAAATAGGTCCTATAAGTCTACTCTCAAGAGTTGATAAAGGTACAAACGAATAAAATGTTTATATATCACATTTTCAAATAACTATTTTAATCCATTTTACTCGATCTCCTAAACGGTTCAAGATAGGACATCGCGGTTTTCACCAGTGGATTTAGCACCTCATTTTACTTAAAATAAGTCTTATAAGTCTACTCTCAAGAGTTGATAAAGGTACAAACGAATAAAATGTTTATATATCACATTTTCAAATATCTATTATTATCCATTTTACTCGATCTCCTAAACGATTAAAGATAGGACATCGCGGTTTTCACCAGTGGATTTAGCACCTCATTTTACGTAAAATAAGTCTTATTAGTCTACTCTCAAAAGTTGATAAAGGTACAAACCAATAAAATGTATATATATCACATTTTCAAATATCTATCAATATCCATTTTACTCGATCTCCTAAACGGTTCAAGATAGGACATCGCGGCTTTCACCAGTAGATTTAGCACCTCATTTTACATGAAATAAGTCTTATAAGTCTACTCTCAAGAGTTGATAAAGGTACAAACGAATAAAATGTTTATATATCACATTTTCAAATATCTATTAATCTCCATTTTAATCGATCTCCTAAACGGTTGAAGATAGGACATCGCGGTTTTCAGCAGTGGATTCAGCACCTCATTTTACTTAAAATAAGTCTTATAAGTCTACTCTCAAGAGTTAATAAAGGTACAAACGAATAAAATGTTTATATATCACATTTTAAAATATCTATTATTCTCCATTTTACTCGATCTCCTAAACGGTTAAAGATAGGACATCTCGGTTTTCACCAGTGGATTTAGCACCTCATTTTACATAAAAAAACTCCTATAAGTCTACTCTCAAGAGTTGATAAAGGTACAAACGAATAAAATGTTTATATATCACATTATAAAATATCTATTATTCTCCATTTTACTCGATCTCCTAAACGGTTGAAGATAGGACATCGCGGTTTTCACCAGTGGATTTAGCACCTCATTTTACATAAAATAAGTCCTATAAGTCTACTCATTAGAGTTGATAAAGGTACAAACGAATAAAATGTTTATATATCACATTATAAAATATCTATTATTCTTCATTTTACTCGATCTCCTAAACGGTTGAAGATAGGACATCGCGGTTTTCACCAGTGGATTTAGCACCTCATTTTACATAAAATAAGTCCTATAAGTCTACTCATTAGAGTTGATAAAGGTACAAACGAATAAAATGTTTATATATCACATTATAAAATATCTATTATTCTCCATTTTACTCGATCTCCTAAACGGTTGAAGATAGGACATCGCGGTTTTCACCAGTGGATTTAGCACCTCATTTTACATAAAATAAGTCCTATAAGTCTACTCATTAGAGTTGATAAAGGTACAAACGAATAAAATGTTTATATATCACATTTTCAAATATCTATTTTTCTCCATTTTACTCGATCCCCTTAACGGTTAAAGATAGGACATCGCGGTTTTCACCAGTGGATTTAGCACCTCATTTAACATATAATAAGTCCTACAAGTCTACTCACAAGAGTTGATAAAGGTACAAACGAATAAAATGTTTATATATCACATTTTCAAACATCTATTATTCTCCATTTTACTCGATCTCCTAAATGGTTATAGATAGGACATCGCGGTTTTCACCAGTGGATTTAGCACCTCATTTTACATAAAATAGGTCCTATAAGTCTACTCTCAAGAGTTGATAAAGGTAAAAACGAATAAAATGTTTATATATCACATTTTCAAATATCTATTTTTCTCCATTTTACTCGATCCCCTTAACGGTTAAAGATAGGACATCGAGGTTTTCACCAGTGGATTTAGCACTTCATTTTACATAAAATAGGTCCTATAAGTCTACTCTCAAAAGTTGATAAAGGTACAAACGAATAAAATGTTTATATATCACATTTTCAAATATCTATTATTCTCCATTTTACTCGATCTCCTAAACGGTTCAAGATAGGACATCGCGGTTTTGACCAGTGGATTTAGCACCTCATTTTACATATAATAGGTCCTATAAGTCTACTCTCAAGAGTTGATAAAGGTACAAACGAATAAAATGTTTATAAATCACATTTTCAAATAACTATTTTTATCCATTTTACTCGATCTCCTAAACGGTTCAAGATAGGACATCGCGGTTTTCAGCAGTGGATTTAGCACCTCATTTTACTTAAAATAAGTCTTATAAGTCTACTCTTAAGAGTTGATAAAGGTACAAACGAATAAAATGTTTATATATCACATATTCAAATATCTATTATTCTCCATTTTACTCGATCTCCTAAACGGTTAAAAATAGGACATCGCGGTTTTCACCAGTGGATTTAGCACCTTATTTTACATAAAATAAGTCCTATAAGTCTACTCTCAAGAGTTGATAAAGGTACACACGAATAAAATGTTTATATATCACATTTTCAAATATCTATTAATATCCATTTTACTCGATCTCCTAAACGGTTAAAAATAGGACATCGCGGTTTTCACCAGAGGATTTAGTAAATCATTTTACATAAAATAAGACATATAAGTCTACTCTCAAGAGTTGATAAAGGTACAAATGAATAAAATGTTTATATATCACATTTTCAAATAACTATTTTTATCCATTTTACTCGATCTCCTAAACGATTAAAGATAGGACATCGCGGTTTTCACCAGTGGATTTAGCACCTCATTTTACTTAAAATAAGTCTTATAAGTCTACTCTTAAGAGTTGATAAAGGTACAAACGAATAAAATGTTTATATATCACATATTCAAATATCTATTATTCTCCATTTTACTCGATCTCCTAAACGGTTAAAAATAGGACATCGCGGTTTTCACCAGTGGATTTAGCACCTTATTTTACATAAAATAAGTCCTATAAGTCTACTCTCAAGAGTTGATAAAGGTACACACGAATAAAATGTTTATATATCACATTTTCAAATATCTATTATTTTCTATTTTACTCGATCTCCTCAACGGTTAAAAATAGGACATCGCGGTTTTCACCAGTGGATTTAGCACCTTATTTTACATAAAATAAGTCCTATAAGTCTACTCTCAAGAGTTGATAAAGGTACAAACGAATAAAATGTTTATATATCACATATTCAAATATCTATTATTCTCCATTTTACTCGATCTCCTAAACGGTTAAAAATAGGACATCGCGGTTTTCACCAGTGGATTTAGCACCTCATTTTACATAAAATAAGTCCTATAAGTCTACTCTCAAGAGTTGATAAAGGTACAAACGAATAAAATGTTTATATATCACATTTTCAAATATCTATTAATATCCATTTTACTCGATCTCCTAAACGGTTAAAAATAGGACATCGCGGTTTTCACCAGACGATTTAGTAAATCATTTTACATAAAATAAGACATATAAGTCTACTCTCAAGAGTTGATAAAGGTACAAATGAATAAAATGTTTATATATCACATTTTCCAATATCTATTATTCTCCATTTTACTCGATCTCCTAAACGGTTAAAGATAGGACATCGCGGTTTTTACCAGTGGATTTAGCACCTCATTTAACATATAATAAGTCCTATAAGTCTACTCTCAAGAGTTGATAAAGGTACAAACGAATAAAATGTTTATATATCACATTTTCAAATATATACTATTCTCCATTTTACTCGATCTCCTAAACGGTTAAAGATAGGACATCGCGGATTTCACCAGTTGATTTAGCACCTCATTTTACATAAAATAAGTCCTATAAGTCTACTCTCAAGAGTTGATAAAGGTACAAACGAATAAAATGTTCATATATCACATTTTCAAATATATATTATTCTCCATTTTACTCGATCTCCTAAACGGTTAAAGATAGGACATCGCGGTTTTTACCAGTGGATTTAGCACCTTATTTAACATATAATAAGTCCTATAAGTCTACTCACAAGAGTTGATAAAGGTACAAACGAATAAAATGTTTATATATCACATTTTCAAATATCTATTTTTCTCCATTTTACTCGATCTCCTTAACGGTTAAAGATAGGACATCGAGGTTTTCACCAGTGGATTTAGCACTTCATTTTACATAAAATAGGTCCTATAAGTCTACTCTCAAAAGTTGATAAAGGTACAAACGAATAAAATGTTTATATATCACATTTTCAAATATCTATTATTCTCCATTTTACTCGATCTCCTAAACGGTTCAAGATAGGACATCGCGGTTTTCACCAGTGCATTTAGCACCTCATTTTACATAAAATAGGTCCTATAAGTCTACTCTCAAGAGTTGATAAAGGTACAAACGAATAAAATGTTTATATATCACATTTTCAAATAACTATTTTAATCCATTTTACTCGATCTCCTAAACGGTTCAAGATAGGACATCGCGGTTTTCACCAGTGGATTTAGCACCTCATTTTACTTAAAATAAGTCTTATAAGTCTACTCTCAAGAGTTGATAAAGGTACAAACGAATAAAATGTTTATATATCACATTTTCAAATATCTATTATTATCCATTTTACTCGATCTCCTAAACGATTAAAGATAGGACATCGCGGTTTTCACCAGTGGACTTAGCACCTCATTTTACATAAAATAAGTCTTATTAGTCTACTCTCAAAAGTTGATAAAGGTACAAACCAATAAAATGTATATATATCACATTTTCAAATATCTATCAATATCCATTTTACTCGATCTCCTAAACGGTTCAAGATAGGACATCGCGGTTTTCACCAGTAGATTTAGCACCTCATTTTACATGAAATAAGTCTTATAAGTCTACTCTCAAGAGTTGATAAAGGTACAAACGAATAAAATGTTTATATATCACATTTTCAAATATCTATTAATCTCCATTTTAATCGATCTCCTAAACGGTTGAAGATAGGACATCGCGGTTTTCAGCAGTGGATTCAGCACCTCATTTTACTTAAAATAAGTCTTATAAGTCTACTCTCAAGAGTTAATAAAGGTACAAACGAATAAAATGTTTATATATCACATTATAAAATATCTATTATTCTCCATTTTACTCGATCTCCTAAACGGTTAAAGATAGGACATCTCGGTTTTCACCAGTGGATTTAGCACCTCATTTTACATAAAAAAACTCCTATAAGTCTACTCTCAAGAGTTGATAAAGGTACAAACGAATAAAATGTTTATATATCACATTTTCAAATATCTATTAATATCCATATTACTCGATATCCTAAACGGTTAAAGATAGGACATCGCGGTTTTCACCAGTGGATTTAGCTCCCCATTTTACATAAAATAGCTTCTATAAGTCTACTCTCAAGATTTGATAAAGGTACAAACGAATAAAATGTTTATATATTACATTTTCAAATATCTATTATTCTCCATTTTACTCGATCTCCTAAACGGTTGAAGATAGGACATCGCGGTTTTCACCAGTGGATTTAGCACCTCAATTTACTTAAAATATGTCTTATAAGTCTACTCTCAAGAGTTGATAAAGGTACAAACGAATAAAATGTTTATATATCACATTATAAAATATCTATTATTCTCCATTTTACTCGATCTCCTAAACGGATCAAGATAGGACATCGCGGTTTTCACCAGTGGATTTAGCACCTCATTTTACATAAAATAAGTCCTATAAGTCTACTCTCAAGAGTTGATAAAGGTACAAACGAATAAAATGTTTATATATCACATATTCAAATATCTATTATACTCCATTTTACTCGATCTCCAAAAAGGTTAAAAACAGGACATCGCGGTTTTCACCAGTGGATTAAGCACCTCATTTTACATAAAATAAGTCCTATAAGTCTACTCTTTAGAGTTGATAAAGGTACAAACGAATAAAATGTTTATATATCACATTTTCAAATATCTATTATTCTCCATATTACTCGATCTCCTAAACGGTTAAAGATAGGACATCGCGGATTTCACCAGTGGATTTAGCACCTCATTTTACATAAAATAGGTCCTATAAGTCTACTCTCAAAAGTTGATAAAGGTACAAACGAATAAAATGTTTATATATCACATTTTCAAATATCTATTATTCTCCATTTTACTCGATCTCCTAAACGGTTAAAGATAGGACATCGCGGTTTTCACCAGTGGATTTAGCACCTCATTTTACTTAAAATAAGTCTTATAAGTCTACTCTCAAGGGTTGATAAAGGTACAAACGAATAAAATGTTTATATATCACATTATAAAATATCTATTAATATCCATTTTACTCGATCTCCTAAACGGTTCAAGATAGGACATCGGGGTTTTTACCAGTGGATTTATCACCTCATTTTACATAAAATAAGTCCTATAAGTCTACTCTCAAGAGTTGATCAAGGTACAAACGAACAAAATGTTTATATATCACATTTTCAAATATCTATTATTCTCCATTTTACTCGATCTCCTAAACGGTTCAAGATAGGACATCGCGGTTTTTACCAGTGGATTTAGCACCTCAATTTACATAAAATAAGTCCTATAAGTCTACTCTTTAGAGTTGATAAAGGTACAAACGAACAAAATGTTTATATATCACATTTTCAAATATCTATTATTTTCCATTTTACTCGATCTCCTAAACGGTTAAAAATAGGACATCGCGGTTTTCACCAGTAAATTTAGCACCTCATTTTACATAAAATAAGTCCTATAAGTCTACTCTTTAGAGTTGATAAAGGTACAAACGAATAAAATGTTTATATATCACATTTTCAAATATCTATTATTCTCCACTTTACTCGATCTCCTAAACGGTTAAAGATAGGACATCGCGGTTTTCACCAGTAGATTTAGCACCTCATTTTACATAAAATAGGTCCTATAAGTCTACTCTCAAAAGTTGATAAAGGTACAAACGAATAAAACGTTTATATATCACATTTTCAAATATCTATTATTCTCCATTTTACTCGATCTCCTAAACGGTTAAAGATAGGACATCGCGGTTTTCACCAGTGGATTTAGCACCTCATTTTACATAAAATAGGTCCTATAAGTCTACTCTCAAGAGTTGATAAAGGTAAACACGAATAAAATGTTTATATATCACATTTTCAAATATCTATTATTCTCCATTTTACTCGAACTCCTAAACGGTTGAAGATAGGACATCGCGGTTTTCACCAGTGGATTTAGCACCTCATTTTACTTAAAATGAGTCTTATAAGTCTACTCTCAAGATTTGATAAAGGTACAAACGAATAAAATGTTTATATATTACATTTTCAAATATCTATTATTCTCCATTTTACTCGATCTCCTAAACGGTTGAAGATAGGACATCGCGGTTTTCACCAGTGGATTTAGCACCTCAATTTACTTAAAATATGTCTTATAAGTCTACTCTCAAGAGTTGATAAAGGTACAAACGAATAAAATGTTTATATATCACATTATAAAATATCTATTATTCTCCATTTTACTCGATCTCCTAAACGGTTAAAGATAGGACATCGCGGTTTTCACCAGTGGACTTAGCACCTCATTTTACATAAAATAATTCCTATAAGTCTACTCTCAAGAGTTGTTAAAGGTACAAACGAATAAAATGTTTATATATCACATTTTCAAATAACTATTTTTATCCATTTTACTCGATCTCCTAAACGGATCAAGATAGGACATCGCGGTTTTCACCAGTGGATTTAGCACCTCATTTTACATAAAATAAGTCCTATAAGTCTACTCTTTAGAGTTGATAAAGGTACAAACGAATATAATGTTTATATATCACATTTTCAAATATCTATTATTCTCCATTTTACTCGATCTCCTAAACGGTTAAAGATAGGACATCGCGGTTTTCACCAGTAGATTTAGCACCTCATTTTACATAAAATAAGTCCTATAAGTCTACTCTTTAGAGTTGATAAAGGTACAAACGAATATAATGTTTATATATCACATTTTCAAATAACTATTTTTATCCATTTTACTCGATCTCCTAAACGGATCAAGATAGGACATCGCGGTTTTCACCAGTGGATTTAGCACCTCATTTTACATAAAATAAGTCCTATAAGTCTACTCTTTAGAGTTGATAAAGGTACAAACGAATATAATGTTTATATATCACATTTTCAAATATCTATTATTCTCCATTTTACTCGATCTCCTAAACGGTTAAAGATAGGACATCGCGGTTTTCACCAGTAGATTTAGCACCTCATTTTACATAAAATAGGTCCTATAAGTCTACTCTCAAAAGTTGATAAAGGTACAAACGAATAAAACGTTTATATATCACATTTTCAAATATCTATTATTCTCCATTTTACTCGATCTCCTAAACGGTTAAAGATAGGACATCGCGGTTTTCACCAGTGGATTTAGCACCTCATTTTACATAAAATAGGTCCTATAAGTCTACTCTCAAGAGTTGATAAAGGTAAACACGAATAAAATGTTTATATATCACATTTTCAAATATCTATTATTCTCCATTTTACTCGAACTCCTAAACGGTTGAAGATAGGACATCGCGGTTTTCACCAGTGGATTTAGCACCTCATTTTACTTAAAATGAGTCTTATAACTCTACTCTCAAGAGTTGATAAAGGTACAAACGAATAAAATGTTTATATATCACATTTTCAAATATCTATTATTCTCCATTTTACTCGATCTCCTAAACGGTTGAAGATAGGACATCGCGGTTTTCACCAGTGGATTTAGCACCTCATTTTACTTAAAATGAGTCTTATAAGTCTACTCTCAAGAGTTGATAAAGGTACAAACGAATAAAATGTTTATATATCACATTTTCAAATATCTATTATTCTCCATTTTACTCGATCTCCTAAACGGTTAAAGATAGGACATCGCGGTTTTCACCAGTAGATTTAGCACCTCATTTTACATAAAATAGGTCCTATAAGTCTACTCTCAAAAGTTGATAAAGGTACAAACGAATAAAATGTTTATATATCACATTTTCAAATATCTATTATTCTCCATTTTACTCGATCTCCTAAACGGTTAAAGATAGGACATCGCGGTTTTCACCAGTGGATTTAGCACCTCATTTTACTTAAAATGAGTCCTATAAGTCTACTCTCAAGAGTTGATAAAGGTACAAACGAATAAAATGTTTATATATCACATTTTCAAATAACTATTTTTATCCATTTTACTCGATCTCCTAAACGGATCAAGATAAGACCTCGCGGTTTTCACCAGTGGATTTAGCACCTCATTTTACATAAAATAAGTCCTATAAGTCTACTCTTAAGAGTTGATAAAGGTACAAACGAATAAAATGTTTATATATCACATATTCAAATATCTATTATACTCCATTTTACTCGATCTCCAAAAAGGTTAAAAATAGGACATCGCTGTTTTCACCAGTGGATTTAGCACCTCATTTTACATAAAATAAGTCCTATAAGTCTACTCTTTAGAGTTGATAAAGGTACAAACGAATAAAATGTTTATATATCACATTTTCAAATATCTATTATTCTTCATTTTACTCGATCTCCTAAACGGTTAAAGATAGGACATCGCGGATTTCACCAGTTGATTTAGCACCTCATTTTACATAAAATAAGTCCTATAAGTCTACTCTCAAGAGTTGATAAAGGTACAAACGAATAAAATGTTTATATATCACATTTTCAAATATCTATTATTCTCCATTTTACTCGATCTCCTAAACGGTTCAAGATAGGACATCGGGGTTTTCACCAGTGAATTTAGCACCTCATTTTACATAAAATAAGTCCTATAAGTCTACTCTCAAGAGTTGATCAAGGTACAAACGAACAAAATGTTTATATATCACATTTTCAAATAACTATTTTTATCCATTTTACTCGATCTCCTAAACGGATCAAGATAGGACATCGCGGTTTTCACCAGTGGATTTAGCACCTCATTTTACATAAAATAAGTCCTATAAGTCTACTCTCAAGAGTTGATAAAGGTACAAACGAATAAAATGTTTATATATCACATTTTCAAATAACTATTTTTATCCATTTTACTCGATCTCCTAAACGGATCAAGATAGGACATCGCGGTTTTCACCAATATATTTAGCATCTCATTTTACATAAAATAAGTCCTATAAGTCTACTTTCTAGAGTTGATAAAGGTAAAAACGGATAAAATGTTTATATATCACATTTTCAAATATCTATTATTCTCCATTTTACTCGATCTCCTAAACGGTTAAAGATAGGACATCGCGGTTTTTACCAGTGGATTTAGCACCTCATTTAACATATAATAAGTCCTATTAGTCTACTCTCAAAAGTTGATAAAGGTACAAACGAATAAATTGTTTATATAACACATTTTCAAATATCTATTATTCTCCATTTTACTCGATCTCCTAAACGGTTAAAGATAGGACATCGCGGTTTTTACCAGTGGATTTAGCACCTCATTTAACATATAATAAGTCCTATTAGTCTACTCTCAAAAGTTGATAAAGGTACAAACGAATAAATTGTTTATATAACACATTTTCAAATATCGATTATTCTCCATTTTACTCGATCTCCTAAACGGTTAAAGATAGGACATCGCGGTTTCCACCAGTGGATTTAGCACCTCATTTTACATAAAATAGGTCCTATAAGTCTACTCTCAAGAGTTGATAAAGGTAAAAACGAATAAAATGTTTATATATCACAATTTCAAACATCTATTATTCTCCATTTTACTCGATCTCCTAAATGGTTAAAGATAGAACATCGATGTTTCCACCAGTGGATTTAGCACCTCATTTTACATAAAATAGGTCCTATAAGTCTACTCTCAAGAGTTGATAAAGGTACAAACGAATAAAATGTTTATATATCACATTTTCAAATTTCTATTATTCTCCATTTTACTCGATCTCCTAAACGGTTAAAGATAGGACATCGAGGTTTCACCAGTGAATTTAGCACCTCATTTTACATGAAATAAGTCTTATAAGTCTACTCTCATGAGTTGATAATGGTACAAACGAATAAAATGTTTATATATCACATTATCAAATATCTATTATTCTCCATTTTACTCGATCTCCTAAACGGTTAAAGATAGGACATCGCGGTTTTGACCAGTGGATTTAGCACCTTATTTAACATATAATAAGTCCTATAAGTCTACTCTCAAGAGTTGATAATGGTACAAACGAATTAAATGTTTATATATCACATTTTCAAATATCAATTATTCTACATTTTACTCGATCTCCTAAACGGTTCAACATAGGACATCGGGGTTTTCACCAGTGGATTTAGCACCTCATTTTACAAAAAATAAGTCCTCTAAGTCTACTCTCAAGAGTTGATAAAGGTACAAATGAATAAAATGTTTATATATCACATTTTCAAATATCTATTATTCTCCATTTTACTCGATCTCTTAAACGGTAAAAGATAGGAAATCGCGGTTTTCACCAGTGGATTTAGCACCTCATTTCACATAAAATAGGTCCTATAAGTCTACTCTCAAAAGTTGATAAAGGTACAAACGAATAAAATGTTTATATATCACATTTTCAAATATCTGTTATTATCAATTTTACTCGATCTCTTAAACGGTAAAAGATAGGAAATCGCGGTTTTCACCAGTGGATTTAGCACCTCATTTCACATAAAATAGGTCCTATAAGTCTACTCTCAAAAGTTGATAAAGGTACAAACGAATAAAATGTATATATATCACATTTTCAAATATCTGTTATTATCAATTTTACTCGATCTCTTAAACGGTAAAAGATAGGAAATCGCTCTTTTTAACAGTGGATTTAGCACCTTATTTTACATAAAATAAGTCCTATAAGTCTACTCTCAAGAGTTGATAAAGGTACAAACGAATAAAATGTTTATATATCACATTTTCAAATATCTATTTTTCTCCATTTTACTCGATCTCCTAAACGGTTTAAGATAGGACATCGCAGTTTTCACCAGTGGATGTAGCACCTCATTTTACATAAAATATGTCCTATAAGTCTACTCTCAAGAGTTGATAAAGGTACAAACGAACAAAATGTTTATATATCACATTTTCACATATCTATTATTCTACATTTTACTCGATCTCCTAAACGGTTCAAGATAGGACATCGCAGTTTTCACCAGTGGATGTAGCACCTCATTTTACATAAAATATGTCCTATAAGTCTACTCTCAAGAGTTGATAAAGGTACAAACGAATAAAATGTTTATATATCACATTTTCAAATATCTATTATTCTCCATTTTACTCGATCTCCTAAACGGTTAAAGATAGGACATCGCGGTTTTCACCAGTTAATTTAGCACCTCATTTTACATATAATAAGTCCTATTAGTCTATTCTCAAAAGTTGATAAAGGTACAAACGAATAAAATGTTTATATATCACGTTTTCAAATATCAATTAATATTCATTTTACTCGATATCCTAAACGGTTAAAGATAGGACATCGCGGTTTTTACCAGTGGATTTAGCACCTCATTTAACATATAATAAGTCCTATTAGTCTACTCTCAAAAGTTGATAAAGGTACAAACGAATAAATTGTTTATATAACACATTTTCAAATATCGATTATTCTCCATTTTACTCGATCTCCTAAACGGTTAAAGATAGGACATCGCGGTTTTCACCAGTGGATTTAGCTCCTCATTTTACTTAAAATAAGTCTTATAAGTCTACTCTCAAGAGTTGATAAAGGTACAAACGAATAAAATGTTTATATATCACATTATCAAATATCTATTATTCTCCATTTTACTCGATCTCCTAAACGGTTAAAGATAGGACATCGCGGTTTTCACCAGTGGGTTTAGCACCTCATTCTACATAAAATAACTCCAATAAGTCAACTCTCAATAGTTGATAAAGTTACAAACGAATAAAATGTTTATATATCACATTTTCAAATATCTATTATTCTCCATTTTACTCGATCTCCTAAACGGTTAAAGATAGGACATCGCAGTTTTCACCAGTGGATTTAGCACCTCATTTTACTTAAAATTAGTCTTATAAGTCTACTCTCAAGAGTTGATAAAGGTACAAACGAATAAAATGTTTATATATCACATTATCAAATATCTATTATTCTCCATTTTACTCGATCTTTTAAACGGTTAAAGAGAGGACATCGAGGTTTTCACCAGTGGATTTAGCACTTCATTTTACATAAAATAGGTCCTATAAGTCTACTCTCAAAAGTTGATAAAGGTACAAACGAATAAAATGTTTATATATCAAATTTTCAAATGTCAATTTTTCTCCATTTTACTCGATCTCCTAAACGGTTTAGGATAGGACATCGCGGTTTTCACCAGTGGATTTAGCACCTTATTTTACATAAAATAGGTTCTATAAGTCTACTCTCAAGAGTTGATAATGGTACAAACGAATAAAATGTTTATATATCACATTTTCAAATAACTATTTTTATCCATTTTACTCGATCTCCTAAACGGTTCAAGATAGGACATCGCCGTTTTCACCAGTGGATTAAGCACCTCATTTTACATAAAATAAGTCCTATAAGTCTACTCTCAAGAGTTGATAAAGGTAAAAACGAATAAAATGTTTATATATCACATTTTCAAATATCTATTATTCTCCATTTTACTCGATCTCCTAAACGGTTAAAGATAGGACATCGCGGTTTTCACCAGTGGATTTAGCACCTCATTTTACATAGAATATGTCCTATAAGTCTACTCTCAAGGGTTGATAAAGGTACAAACGAATAAAATGTTTAAATATCACATTTTCAAATGTCTATTTTTCTCCATTTTACTCGATCTCCTAAACGGTTCAAGATAGGACATCGCGGTTTTCACCAGTGGATTTAGCACCTTATTTTACATGAAATAGGTTCTATAAGTCTACTCTCAAGAGTTGATAATGGTACAAACGAATAAAATGTTTATATATCACATTTTCAAATAACTATTTTTATCCATTTTACTCGATCTCCTAAACGGTTCAAGATAGGACATTGCCGTTTTCACCAGTGGATTTAGCACCTCATTTTACATAAAATAAGTCCTATAAGTCTACTCTCAAGAGTTGATAAAGGTACAAACGAATAAAATGTTTATATATCACATTATCAAATATCTATTATTCTCCATTTTACTCGATCTCCTAAATGGTTAAAGATAGAACATCGAGGTTTCCACCAGAGGATTTAGCTCCTCATTTTACATAATATAGGTCCTATAAGTCTACTCTCAAGAGTTGATAAAGGTACAAACGAATAAAATGTTTATATATCACATTTTCAAATTTCTATTATTCTCCATTTTACTCGATCTCCTAAACGGTTAAAGATAGGACATCGAGGTTTCACCAGTGAATTTAGCACCTCATTTTACATGAAATAAGTCTTATAAGTCTACTCTCAAGAGTTGATAAAGGTACAAACGAATAAAATGTTTATATATCACATTATCAAATATCTATTATTCTCCATTTTACTCGATCTCCTAAACGGTTAAAGATAGGACACCGCGGTTTTTACCAGTGGATTTAGCACCTTATTTAACATATAATAAGTCCTATAAGTCTACTCTCAAGAGTTGATAAAGGTACAAACGAATTAAATGTTTATATATCACATTTTCAAATATATACTATTCTCCATTTTACTCGATCTCCTAAATGGTTAAAGATAGAACATCGAGGTTTCCACCAGTGGATTTAGCACCTCATTTTACATAAAATAAGTCCTATAAGTCTACTCTCAAGAGTTGATAAAGGTACAAACGAATAAAATGTTTATATATCACATTTTCAAATATCAATTATTCTACATTTTACTCGATCTCCTAAACGGTTCAACATAGGACATCGGGGTTTTCACCAGTGGATTTAGCACCTCATTTTACAAAAAATAAGTCCTATAAGTCTACTCTCAAGAGTTGATAAAGGTACAAACGAATAAAATGTTTATATATCACATTTTCAAATATCTATTATTCTCCATTTTACTCGATCTCCTAAACGGTTAAAGATAGGACATCGCGGTTTTCACCAGTTAATTTAGCACCTCATTTTACATATAATAAGTCCTATTAGTCTATTCTCAAAAGTTGATAAAGGTACAAACGAATAAAATGTTTATATATCACGTTTTCAAATATCAATTAATATTAATTTTACTCGATATCCTAAACGGTTAAAGATAGGACATCGCGGTTTTTACCAGTGGATTTAGCACCTCATTTAACATATAATAAGTCCTATTAGTCTACTCTCAAAAGTTGATAAAGGTACAAACGAATAAATTGTTTATATAACACATTTTCAAATATCGATTATTCTCCATTTTACTCGATCTCCTAAACGGTTAAAGATAGGACATCGCAGTTTTCACCAGTGGATTTAGCACCTCATTTTACTTAAAATTAGTCTTATAAGTCTACTCTCAAGAGTTGATAAAGGTACAAACGAATAAAATGTTTATATATCACATTATCAAATATCTATTATTCTCCATTTTACTCGATCTTTTAAACGGTTAAAGATAGGACATCGAGGTTTTCACCAGTGGATTTAGCACTTCATTTTACATAAAATAGGTCCTATAAGTCTACTCTCAAAAGTTGATAAAGGTACAAACGAATAAAATGTTTATATATCACATTTTCAAATATCTATTATTCTCCATTTTACTCGATCTTCTAAACGGTTAAAGATAGGACATCGAGGTTTTCACCAGTGGATTTAGCACCTCATTTTACATAAAATAGGTCCTATAAGTCTACTCTCACGTGTTGATAAAGGTAAAAACGAATAAAATGTTTATATATCAAATTTTCAAATGTCAATTTTTCTCCATTTTACTCGATCTCCTAAACGGTTCAGGATAGGACATCGCGGTTTTCACCAGTGGATTTAGCACCTTATTTTACATAAAATAGGTTCTATAAGTCTACTCTCAAGAGTTGATAATGGTACAAACGAATAAAATGTTTATATATCACATTTTCAAATAACTATTTTTATCCATTTTACTCGATCTCCTAAACGGTTCAAGATAGGACATCGCCGTTTTCACCAGTGGATTTAGCACCTCATTTTACATAAAATAAGTCCTATAAGTCTACTCTCAAGAGTTGATAAAGGTAAAAACGAATAAAATGTTTATATATCACATTTTCAAATATCTATTATTTTCCATTTTACTCGATCTCCTAAACGGTTAAAGATAAGACATCGCGGTTTTCACCAGTGGATTTAGCACCTCATTTTACATAGAATATGTCCTATAAGTCTACTCTCAAGGGTTGATAAAGGTACAAACGAATAAAATGTTTAAATATCACATTTTCAAATGTCTATTTTTCTCCATTTTACTCGATCTCCTAAACGGTTCAAGATAGGACATCGCGGTTTTCACCAGTGGATTTAGCACCTTATTTTACTTGAAATAGGTTCTATAAGTCTACTCTCAAGAGTTGATAATGGTACAAACGAATAAAATGTTTATATATCACATTTTCAAATAACTATTTTTATCCATTTTACTCGATCTCCTAAACGGTTCAAGATAGGACATCGCCGTTTTCACCAGTGGATTTAGCACCTCATTTTACATAAAATAAGTCCTATAAGTCTACTCTCAAGAGTTGATAAAGGTACAAACGAATAAAATGTTTATTTATCACATTATCAAATATCTATTATTCTCCATTTTACTCGATCTCCTAAACGGTTAAAGATAGGACATCGCGGTTTTCACCAGTGGATTTAGCACCTCATTTTACATAGAATATGTCCTATAAGTCTACTCTCAAGGGTTGATAAAGGTACAAACGAATAAAATGTTTAAATATCACATTTTCAAATGTCTATTTTTCTCCATTTTACTCGATCTCCTAAACGGTTCAAGATAGGACATCGCGGTTTTCACCAGTGGATTTAGCACCTTATTTTACATGAAATAGGTTCTATAAGTCTACTCTCAAGAGTTGATAATGGTACAAACGAATAAAATGTTTATATATCACATTTTCAAATAACTATTTTTATCCATTTTACTCGATCTCCTAAACGGTTCAAGATAGGACATCGCCGTTTTCACCAGTGGATTTAGCACCTCATTTTACATAAAATAAGTCCTATAAGTCTACTCTCAAGAGTTGATAAAGGTACAAACGAATAAAATGTTTATATATCACATTATCAAATATCTATTATTCTCCATTTTACTCGATCTCCTAAATGGTTAAAGATAGAACATCGAGGTTTCCACCAGTGGATTTAGCTCCTCATTTTACATAATATAGGTCCTATAAGTCTACTCTCAAGAGTTGATAAAGGTACAAACGAATAAAATGTTTATATATCACATTTTCAAATTTCTATTATTCTCCATTTTACTCGATCTCCTAAACGGTTAAAGATAGGACATCGAGGTTTCACCAGTGAATTTAGCACCTCATTTTACATGAAATAAGTCTTATAAGTCTACTCTCAAGAGTTGATAAAGGTACAAACGAATAAAATGTTTATATATCACATTATCAAATATCTATTATTCTCCATTTTACTCGATCTCCTAAACGGTTAAAGATAGGACACCGCGGTTTTTACCAGTGGATTTAGCACCTTATTTAACATATAATAAGTCCTATAAGTCTACTCTCAAGAGTTGATAAAGGTACAAACGAATTAAATGTTTATATATCACATTTTCAAATATATACTATTCTCCATTTTACTCGATCTCCTAAATGGTTAAAGATAGAACATCGAGGTTTCCACCAGTGGATTTAGCACCTCATTTTACATAAAATAAGTCCTATAAGTCTACTCTCAAGAGTTGATAAAGGTACAAACGAATAAAATGTTTATATATCACATTTTCAAATATCAATTATTCTACATTTTACTCGATCTCCTAAACGGTTCAACATAGGACATCGGGGTTTTCACCAGTGGATTTAGCACCTCATTTTACAAAAAATAAGTCCTATAAGTCTACTCTCAAGAGTTGATAAAGGAACAAACGAATAAAATGTTTATATATCACATTTTCAAATATCTATTATTCTCCATTTTACTCGATCTCCTAAACGGTTAAAGATAGGACATCGCGGTTTTCACCAGTTAATTTAGCACCTCATTTTACATATAATAAGTCCTATTAGTCTATTCTCAAAAGTTGATAAAGGTACAAACGAATAAAATGTTTATATATCACGTTTTCAAATATCAATTAATATTCATTTTACTCGATATCCTAAACGGTTAAAGATAGGACATCGCGGTTTTTACCAGTGGATTTAGCACCTCATTTAACATATAATAAGTCCTATTAGTCTACTCTCAAAAGTTGATAAAGGTACAAACGAATAAATTGTTTATATAACACATTTTCAAATATCGATTATTCTCCATTTTACTCGATCTCCTAAACGGTTAAAGATAGGACATCGCAGTTTTCACCAGTGGATTTAGCACCTCATTTTACTTAAAATTAGTCTTATAAGTCTACTCTCAAGAGTTGATAAAGGTACAAACGAATAAAATGTTTATATATCACATTATCAAATATCTATTATTCTCCATTTTACTCGATCTTTTAAACGGTTAAAGATAGGACATCGAGGTTTTCACCAGTGGATTTAGCACTTCATTTTACATAAAATAGGTCCTATAAGTCTACTCTCAAAAGTTGATAAAGGTACAAACGAATAAAATGTTTATATATCACATTTTCAAATATCTATTATTCTCCATTTTACTCGATCTTCTAAACGGTTAAAGATAGGACATCGAGGTTTTCACCAGTGGATTTAGCACCTCATTTTACATAAAAAAAGGTCCTATAAGTCTACTCTCAAAAGTTGATAAAGGTACAAACGAATAAAATGTTTATATATCACATTTTCAAATATCTATTATTCTCCATTTTAATCGATCTCCTAAACGGTTAAAGATAGGACATCGCGGTTTTCACCAGTAGATTTAGCACCTCATTTTACATAAAAAAAGGTCCTATAAGTCTACTCTCAAAAGTTGATAAAGGTACAAACGAATAAAATGTTTATATATCACATTTTCAAATATCTATTATTCTCCATTTTACTCGATCTCCTAAACGGTTAAAGATAGGACATCGCGGTTTTCACCAGTAGATTTAGCACCTCATTTTACATAAAAAAAGGTCCTATAAGTCTACTCTCAAAAGTTGATAAAGGTACAAACGAATAAAATGTTTATATATCACATTTTCAAATATCTATTATTCTCCATTTTAATCGATCTCCTAAACGGTTAAAGATAGGACATCGCGGTTTTCACCAGTGGATTTAGCACCTCATTTTACATAAAATAGGTCTTATTAGTCTACTCTCAAGAGTTGATAAAGGTACAAACGAATAAAATGTTTATATATCACATTTTCAAATATCTATTATTCTCCATTTTACTCGATCTCCTAAACGGTTAAAGATATCACATCGCGGTTTTTACCAGTGGATTTAGCACCTCATTTTACATAAAATAAGTCCTATAAGTCTACTCTCAAGAGTTGATAAAGGTACAAACGAATAAAATGTTTATATATCACATTTTCAAATATCTATTATTCTCCATTTTACTCGATCTCCTAAACGGTTAAAAATAGGACATCGCAGTTTTTACCAGTGGATTTAGCACCTCATTTTACATAAAATAAGTCCTATAAGTCTACTCTTAAGAGTTGATAAAGGTACAAACGAATAAAATTTTTATATATCACATTTTCAAATATCTATTATTCTCCATTGTACTCGATCTCCTAAACGGTTAAAGATAGGACATCGCGGTTTTCACCAGTGGAATTAGCACCTCATTTTACTTAAAATAAGTCTTATAAGTCTACTCTCAAGAGTTGATAAAGGTACAAACGAATAAAATGTTTATATATCACATTATCAAATATCTATTATTCTCCATTTTAATCGATCTCCTAAACGGTTAAAGATAGGACATCGCGGTTTTCACCAGTGGATTTAGCACCTCATTTTACATAAAATAACTCCTATAACTCTACTCTCAAGAGTTGATAAAGGTACAAACGAATAAAATGTTTATATATCACATTTTCAAATATCTGTTATTATCAATTTTACTCGATCTCTTAAACGGTTAAAGATAGGATATCGCGGTTTTTACCGGTGGATTTAGCACCTCATTTTACATAAAATAAATCCTATAAATCTACCCCCAAGAGTTGATCAAGGTACAAAAGAATAAAATTTGTATATATCACATTTTCAAATATCTATTATTCTCCATTTTACTCGATCTCCTAAACGGCTAAAGATAGGACATCGCGGTTTTCACCAGTGGATTCAGCACCTCATTTTACATAAAATAAGTCCTATAAGTCTACTATCAAGAGTTGATAAAGGTACAAACGAATAAAATGTTTATATATCACATTTTCAAATATCTATTTTTCTCCATTTTATTTGATCTCCTAAACGGTTAAAGATAGGACATCGCGGTTTTCACCAGTGGATTCAGCACCTCATTTTACATAAAATAAGTTCTATAAGTCTACTATCAAGAGTTGATAAAGGTACAAACGAATAAAATGTTTATATATCACATTTTCAAATATCTATTATTCTCCATTTTATTTGATCTCCTAAACGGTTAAAGATAGGACATCGCGGTTTTTACCAGTCGATTTAGCACCTCATTTTACATAAAATAAATCCTATAAGTCTACTATCAAGAGTTGATAAAAGTACAAACGAATAAAATGTTTATATATCACATTTTCAAATATCTATTATTCTCCATTTTACTCGATCTCCTAAACGGTTAAAAATAGGACATCGCAGTTTTTACCAGTGGATTTAGCACCTCATTTTACATAAAATAAGTCCTATAAGTCTACTCTTAAGAGTTGATAAAGGTACAAACGAATAAAATTTTTTTATATCACATTTTCAAATATCTATTATTCTCCATTGTACTCGATCTCCTAAACGGTTAAAGATAGGACATCGCGGTTTTCACCAGTGGAATTAGCACCTCATTTTACTTAAAATAAGTCTTATAAGTCTACTCTCAAGAGTTGATAAAGGTACAAACGAATAAAATTTTTATATATCACATTTTCAAATATCTATTATTCTCCATTTTACTCGATCTCCTAAACGGTTAAAGATAGGACATCGCGGTTTTCACCAGTGGATTCAGCACCTCATTTTACATAAAATAAGTTCTATAAGTCTACTATCAAGAGTTGATAAATGTACAAACGAATAAAATGTTTATATATCACATTTTCAAATATCTATTATTCTCCATTTTACTCGATCTCCTAAACGGTTAAAAATAGGACATCGCGGTTTTACCAGTGGATTATCACCTCATTTTACATAAAATAAGTCCTATAAGTCTACTCTTTAGAGTTGATAAAGGTACAAACGAATAAAATGTTTATATATCACATTTTCAAATATCTATTATTCTCCATTTTACTCGATCTCCTAAACGGTTAAAAATAGGACATCGCGGTTTTACCAGTAAATTATCACCTCATTTTACATAAAATAAGTCCTATAAGTCTACTCTTTAGAGTTGATCAAGGTACAAACGAACAAAATGTTTATATATCACATTTTCAAATATCTATTATTCTCCATTTTACTCGATCTCCTAAACGGTTCAAGATAGGACATCGCGGTTTTCACCAGTGAATTTAGCACCTCATTTTACATAAAATAGGTCCCATAAGTCTACTTTTAAGAGTTGATAAAGGTAAAAACGAATAAAATGTTTATATATCACATTATCAAATATCTATTTTCCTCCATTTTACTCGATCTCCTAAACGGTTCAAGATAGGACATCGCTGTTTTCACCAGTGGATGTAGCACCTCATTTTACATAAAATATGTCCTATAAGTCTACTCTCAAGAGTTGATAAAGGTACAAACGAACAAAATGTTTATATATCACATTTTCAAATTTCTATTATTCTACATTTTACTCGATCTCCTAGACGGTTCAAGATTGGACATCGGGGTTTTCACCAGTGAATTTAGCACCTCATTTTACATAAGATAAGTCCTATAAGTCTACTCTCAAGAGTTGATCAAGGTACAAACGAACAAAATGTTTATATATCACATTTTCAAATATCTATTATTCTCCATTTTACTCGATCTCCTAAACGGTTCAAGATAGGACATCGCGGTTTTCACCAGTGGATTTAGCACCTGATTTTACATAAAATAAGTCTTATAAGTCTACTCTCAAGAGTTGATCAAGGTACAAACGAACAAAATGTTTATATATCACATTTTCAAATATCTATTATTCTCCATTTTACTCGATCTCCTAAACGGTGAAAGATAGGACATCGCGGTTTTTACCAGTGGATTTAGCACCTCAATTTACATAAAATAAGTCCTATAAGTTTACTCTTTAGAGTTGAAAAAGGTACAAACGAACAAAATGTTTATATATCACATTTTCAAATATCTATTATTTTCCATTTTACTCGATCTCCTAAACGGTTAAAAATAGGACATCGCGGTTTTCACCAGTGGATTTAGCACCTCATTTTACATAAAATAAGTCCTATAAGTCTACTCTTTAGAGTTGATAAAGGTACAAACGAATAAAATGTTTATATATAACATTTTCAAATATCTATTATTCTCCATTTTAATCGATCTCCTAAACGGTTAAAGATAGGACATCGCGGTTTTCACCAGTGGATTTAGCACCTCATTTTACATAAAATAGGTCTTATTAGTCTACTCTCAAGAGTTGATAAAGGTACAAACGAATAAAATGTTTATATATCACATTTTCAAATATCTATTATTCTCCATTTTACTCGATCTCCTAAACGGTTAAAGATATCACATCGCGGTTTTTACCAGTGGATTTAGCACCTCATTTTACATAAAATAAGTCCTATAAGTCTACTCTCAAGAGTTGATAAAGGTACAAACGAATAAAATGTTTATATATCACATTTTCAAATATCTATTATTCTCCATTTTACTCGATCTCCTAAACGGTTAAAAATAGGACATCGCAGTTTTTACCAGTGGATTTAGCACCTCATTTTACATAAAATAAGTCCTATAAGTCTACTCTTAAGAGTTGATAAAGGTACAAACGAATAAAATTTTTATATATCACATTTTCAAATATCTATTATTCTCCATTGTACTCGATCTCCTAAACGGTTAAAGATAGGACATCGCGGTTTTCACCAGTGGAATTAGCACCTCATTTTACTTAAAATAAGTCTTATAAGTCTACTCTCAAGAGTTGATAAAGGTACAAACGAATAAAATGTTTATATATCACATTATCAAATATCTATTATTCTCCATTTTAATCGATCTCCTAAACGGTTAAAGATAGGACATCGCGGTTTTCACCAGTGGATTTAGCACCTCATTTTACATAAAATAACTCCTATAAGTCTACTCTCAAGAGTTGATAAAGGTACAAACGAATAAAATGTTTATATATCACATTTTCAAATATCTGTTATTATCAATTTTACTCGATCTCTTAAACGGTTAAAGATAGGATATCGCGGTTTTTACCGGTGGATTTAGCACCTCATTTGACATAAAATAAATCCTATAAATCTACCCCCAAGAGTTGATCAAGGTACAAACGAATAAAATTTGTATATATCACATTTTCAAATATCTATTATTCTCCATTTTACTCGATCTCCTAAACGGCTAAAGATAGGACATCGCGGTTTTCACCAGTGGATTCAGCACCTCATTTTACATAAAATAAGTCCTATAAGTCTACTATCAAGAGTTGATAAAGGTACAAACGAATAAAATGTTTATATATCACATTTTCAAATATCTATTATTCTCCATTTTATTTGATCTCCTAAACGGTTAAAGATAGGACATCGCGGTTTTCACCAGTGGATTCAGCACCTCATTTTACATAAAATAAGTCCTATAAGTCTACTATCAAGAGTTGATAAAGGTACAAACGAATAAAATGTTTATATATCACATTTTCAAATATCTATTATTCTCCATTTTATTTGATCTCCTAAACGGTTAAAGATAGGACATCGCGGTTTTTACCAGTCGATTTAGCACCTCATTTTACATAAAATAAATCCTATAAGTCTACTATCAAGAGTTGATAAAGGTACAAACGAAAAAAATGTTAATATATCACGTTATAAAATATCTATTATTCTCCATTTTACTCGATCTCCTAAACGGTTCAAGATAGGACATCGGAGTTTTTACCAGTGGATTTAGCACCTCATTTTACATAAAATAAGTCCTATAAGTCTACTCTCAAGAGTTGATCAAGGTACAAACGAACAAAATGTTTATATATAACATTTTCAAATATCTATTATTCTCCATTTTACTCGATCTCCTAAACGGTTCAAGATAGGACATCGCGGTTTTCACCAGTGGATTTAGCACCTCATTTTACATAAAATAGGTCCTATAAGTCTACTCTCAAGAGTTGATCAAGGTACAAACGAACAAAATATTTATATATAACATTTTCAAATATCTATTATTCTCCATTTTACTCGATCTCCTAAACGGTTCAAGATAGGACATCGGAGTTTTTACCAGTGGATTTAGCACCTCATTTTACATAAAATAAGTCCTATAAGTCTACTCTCAAGAGTTGATCAAGGTACAAACGAACAAAATGTTTATATATCACATTTTCAAATATCTACTATTCTCCATTTTACTCGATCTCCTAAACGGTTCAAGATAGGACATCGGGGTTTTCACCAGTGGATTAAGCACCTCATTTTACATAAAATAAGTCCTATAAGTCTACTCTCAAGAGTTGATCAAGGTACAAACGAACAAAATGTTTATATATATCATTTTCAAATATCTATTATTCTCCATTTTACTTGATCTCCTAAACGGTTCAAGATAGGACATCGCGGTTTTCACCAGTGGATTTAGCACCTCATTTTACATAAAATAGGTCCTATAAGTCTACTCTCAAGAGTTGATAAAGGTTAAATCGAATAAAATGTTTATATATCACATTTTCAAATTTCTATTATTCTCCATTTTACTCGATCTCCTAAACGGTTAAAGATAGGACATCGCGGTTTTCACCAGTGGATTTAGCACCTCATTTTACATAAAATAGGTCCTATAAGTCTACTCTCAAAAGTTGATAAAGGTACAAACGAATAAAATGTTTATATATCACATTTTCAAATATCTATTATTCTCCATTTTACCCTATCTCCTAAACGGTTCAAGATAGGACATCGGGGTTTTCACCAGTGGATTTAGCACCTCATTTTACATAAAATAAGTCCTATAAGTCTACTCTCAAGAGTTGATCAAGGTACAAACGAACAAAATGTTTATATATCACATTTTCAAATATCTATTATTCTACTTTTTACTCGATCTCCTAAACGGTTCAAGATAGGACATCGGGGTTTTCACCAGTGGATTTAGCACCTCATTTTACATAAAATAAGTCCTATAAGTCTACTCTCAAGAGTTGATCAAGGTACAAACGAACAAAATGTTTATATATCACATTTTCAAATATCTATTATTCTCCATTTTACTCGATCTCCTAAACGGTTCAAGATAGGACATCGCGGTTTTCACCAGTGGATTTAGCACCTCATTTTACATAGAATAAGTTCTATAAGTCTACTCTTAAGAGTTGATAAATGTACAAACGAATAAAATGTTTATATATCACATTTTCAAATATCTATTATTCTCCATTTTACTCGATCTCCTAAACGGTTAAAAATAGGACATCGCGGTTTTCACCAGTGGATTTAGCACGTCATTTTACATAAAATAACTCCTATAAGTCTACTCTCAAGAGTTGATAAAGGTACAAACGAATAAAATGTTTATATATCACATTTTCAAATATCTATTAATATCCATTTTACTCGATATCCTAAACTGTTAAAGATAGGACATCGCGGTTTTCACCAGTGGATTTAGCACCTCATTTTACATATAATAAGTCCTATTAGTCTACTCTCAAAAGTTGATAAAGATACAAAAGAATAAAATGTTTATATATCACATTTTCAAATATCTATTATTCTCCATTTTACTCGATCTCCTAAACTGTTAAAGATAGGACATCGCGGTTTTCACCAGTGGATTTAGCACCTCATTTTACATATAATAAGTCCTATTAGTCTACTCTCAAAAGTTGATAAAGGTACAAACGAATAAAATGTTTATATATCACATTTTCAAATATCTATTAATATCCATTTTACTCGATCTCCTAAACGGTTCAAGATTGGACATCGGGGTTTTCACCAGTGGATTTAGCACCTCATTTTACATAAAATAAGTCCTATAAGTCTACTCTCAAGAGTTGATCAAGGTACAAACGAACAAAATGTTTATATATAACATTTTCAAATATCTATTATTCTCCATTTTACTCGATCTCCTAAACGGTTCAAGATAGGACATCGCGGTTTTCACCAGTGGATTTAGCACCTCATTTTACATAAAATAGGTCCTATAAGTCTACTCTCAAGAGTTGATGAAGGTTAAATCGAATAAAATGTTTATATATCACATTTTCAAATTTCTATTATTCTCCATTTTACTCGATCTCCTAAACGGTTAAAGATAGGACATCGCGGTTTTCACCAGTGGATTTAGCACCTCATTTTACATAAAATAGGTCCTATAAGTCTACTCTCAAAAGTTGATAAAGGTATAAACGAATAAAATGTTTATATATCACATTTTCAAATGTCTATTATTCTCCATTTTACCCGATCTCCTAAACGGTTAAAGATAGGACATCGAGGTTTTCACCAGTGGATTTAGCACCTCATTTTACTTAAAATAAGTCTTATAAGTCTACTATCAAGAGTTGATAAAGGTACAAACGAATAAAATGTTTATATATCACATTATAAAATATCTATTATTCTCCATTTTACCCTATCTCCTAAACGGTTCAAGATAGGACATCGCGGTTTTCACCAGTGGATTTAGCACCTCATTTTACATATAATAAGTCCTATTAGTCTACTCTCAAAAGTTGATAAAGGTACAAACGAATAAAATGTTTATATATCACATTTTCAAATATCTATTAATATCCATTTTACTCGATCTCCTAAACGGTTCAAGATAGGACATCGCGGTTTTCACCAGTGGATTTAGCACCTCATTTTACATAAAATAGGTCCTATAAGTCTACTCTCAAGAGTTGATAAAGGTTAAATCGAATAAAATGTTTATATATCACATTTTCAAATATCTATTAATATCCATTTTACTCGATCTCCTAAACGGTTAAAGATAGGACATCGCAGTTTTCACCAGTGGATTTAGCACCTCATTTTACATAAAATAGGTCTTATAAGTCTACTCTCAAAAGTTGATAAAGGTACTAACGAATAAAATGTTTATATATCACATTTTCAAATGTCTATTATTCTCCATTTTACCCGATCTCCTAAACGGTTAAAGATAGGACATCGAGGTTTTCACCAGTGGATTTAGCACCTCATTTTACTTAAAATAAGTCTTATAAGTCTACTATCAAGAGTTGATAAAGGTACAAACGAATAAAATGTTTATATATCACATTATAAAATATCTATTATTCTCCATTTTACCCTATCTCCTAAACGGTTCAAGATAGGACATCGCGGTTTTCACCAGTGGATTTAGCACCTCATTTTACATATAATAAGTCCTATTAGTCTACTCTCAAAAGTTGATAAAGGTACAAACGAATAAAATGTTTATATATCACATTTTCAAATATCTATTAATATCCATTTTACTCGATCTCCTAAACGGTTCAAGATAGGACATCGCGGTTTTCACCAGTGGATTTAGCACCTCATTTTACATAAAATAGGTCCTATAAGTCTACTCTCAAGAGTTGATAAAGGTTAAATCGAATAAAATGTTTATATATCACATTTTCAAATTTCTATTATTCTCCATTTTACTCGCTCTCCTAAACGGTTCAAGATAGGACATCGCGGTTTTCACCAGTGGATTTAGCACCTCATTTTACATAGAATAAGTTCTATAAGTCTACCCTTAAGAGTTGATAAATGTACAAACGAATAAAATGTTTATATATCACATTTTCAAATATCTATTATTCTCCATTTTACTCGATCTCCTAAACGGTTAAAAATAGGACATCGCGGTTTTACCAGTGGATTATCACCTCATTTTACATAAAATAAGTCCTATAAGTCTACTCTTTAGAGTTGATAAAGGTACAAACGAATAAAATGTTTATATATCACATTTTCAAATATCTATTATTCTCCATTTTACTCGATCTCCTAAACGGTTAAAAATAGGACATCGCGGTTTTACCAGTGGATTATCACCTCATTTTACATAAAATAGGTCCTATAAGTCAACTCTCAAAAGTTGATAAAGGTACAAACCAAAAAAATGTTTATATATCACGTTATAAAATATCTATTATTCTCCTTTTTACTCGATCTCCTAAACGGTTAAAGATATGACATCGCGGTTTTCACCAGTGGATTTAGCACCTCATTTTACATAAAATAACTCCTATAAGTCTACTCTCAAGAGTTGATAAAGGTACAAACGAATAAAATTTTTATATTTCACATTTTCAAATATCTATTATTCTCCATTTTACTCGATCTCCTAAACGGTTAAAGATAGGACATCGCGGATTTCACCAGTGAATTTAGCACCTCATTTTACATAGAATAAGTTCTATAAGTCTACTCTTAAGAGTTGATAAATGTACAAACGAATAAAATGTTTATATATCACATTTTCAAATATCTATTATTCTCCATTTTACTCGATCTCCTAAACGGTTAAAAATAGGACATCGCGGTTTTACCAGTGGATTATCACCTCATTTTACATAAAATAAGTCCTATAAGTCTACTCTTTAGAGTTGATAAAGGTACAAACGAATAAAATGTTTATATATCACATTTTCAAATATCTATTATTCTCCATTTTACTCGATCTCCTAAACGGTTAAATATAGGACATCGCGGTTTACACCAGTGGATCTAGCACCTCATTTTACGTAAAATAAGTATTATAAGTCTACTCTCAAGAGTTGATAAAGGTACAAACGAATAAAATGTTTATATATCACATTTTCAAATATCTATTATTCTCCATTTTACTCGATCTCCTAAACGGTTAAAGATAGGATATCGCGGTTGTCACCAGTGGATTTAGCACCTCATTTTACTTAAAATAAGTCTTATAAGTCTACTATCAAGAGTTGATAAAGGTACAAACGAATAAAATGTTTATATATCACATTATAAAATATCTATTATTCTCCATTTTACTCGATCTCCTAAACGGTTAAAGAAAGGACATCGCGGTTTTTACTAGTGGATTTCGCACCTCATTTTACATAAAATAACTCCTATAAGTCTACTCTCAAAAGTTGATAAAGGTACAAACGAATAAAATGTTTATATATCACATTTTCAAATATCTATTAATATCAATTTTACTCGATATCCTAAACGGTTAAAGATAGGACATCGCGGTTTTCACCAGTGGATTTAGCACCTCATTTTACATATAATAAGTCCTATTAGTCTACTCTCAAATGTTGATAAAGGTACAAACGAATATAATGTTTATATATCACATTTTCAAATATCTATTAATATCCATTTTACTCGATCTCCTAAACGGTTAAAGATAGGACATCGCAGTTTTCACCAGTGGATTTAGCACCTCATTTTACATAAAATAGGTCTTATAAGTCTACTTTCAAAAGTTGATAAAGGTACTAACGAATAAAATGTTTATATATCACATTTTCAAATGTCTATTATTCTCCATTTTACCCGATCTCCTAAACGGTTAAAGATAGGACATCGAGGTTTTCACCAGTGGATTTAGCACCTCATTTTACATAAAATAGGTCCTATAAGTCAACTCTCAAAAGTTGATAAAGGTACAAACGAATAAAATGTTTATATATCACATTTTCAAATTTCTATTATTCTCCATTTTACTCGATCTCCTAAACGGTTAAAGATAGGACATCGCGGTTTTCACCAGTGGATTTAGCACCTCATTTTACATATAATAAGTCCTATTAGTCTACTCTCAAATGTTGATGAAAATACAAACGAATAAAATGTTTATATATCACATTTTCAAATATCTATTAATATCCATTTTACTCGATCTCCTAAACGGTTCAAGATAGGACATCGGGGTTTTCACCAGTGGATTTAGCACCTCATTTTACATAAAATAAGTCCTATAAGTCTACTCTCAAGAGTTGATCAAGGTACAAACGAACAAAATGTTTATATATAACATTTTCAAATATCTATTATTCTCCATTTTACTCGATCTCCTAAACGGTTCAAGATAGGACATCGCGGTTTTCACCAGTGGATTAAGCACCTCATTTTACATAAAATAAGTCCTATAAGTCTACTCTTTAGAGTTGATAAAGGTACAAACGAACAATATGTTTATATATCACATTTTCAAATATCTATTATTCTCCATTTTACTCGATCTCCTAAACGGTTAAAGATAGGACATCGCGGTTTTTACCAGTAGATTTAGCACCTCATTTTACATAAAATAAGTCCTATAAGTCTACTCTCAAGAGTTGATCAAGGTACAAACGAACAAAATGTTTATATATCACATTTTCAAATATCTATTATTCTCCATTTTACTCGATCTGCTAAACGGTTAAAGATAGGACATCGCGGTTTTCACCAGTGGATTTAGCACCTCATTTTACATTATATAGGTCCTATAAGTCTACTCTCAAGAGTTGATAAAGGTAAAAACGAACAAAATGTTTATATATCACATTTTCAAATATCTATTATTCTCCATTTTACTCGATCTCCTAAACGGTTCAAGATAGGACATTGCGGTTTTCACCAGTGGATTAAGCACCTCATTTTACATATAATAAGTCCTATTAGTCTACTCTCAAAAGTTGATAAAGGTACAAACGAATAAAATGTTTATATATCACATTTTCAAATATCTATTAATATCCATTTTACTCGATCTCCTAAACGGTTCAAGATAGGACATCGGGGTTTTCACCAGTGGATTTAGCACCTCATTTTACATAAAATAAGTCCTATAGGTCTACTCTCAAGAGTTGATCAAGGTACAAACGAACAAAATGTTTATATATAACATTTTCAAATATCTATTATTCTCCATTTTACTCGATCTCCTAAACGGTTCAAGATAGGACATCGCGGTTTTCACCAGTGGATTTAGCACCTCATTTTACATAAAATAGGTCCTATAAGTCTACTCTCAAGAGTTGATAAAGGTTAAATCGAATAAAATGTTTATATATCACATTTTCAAATTTCTATTATTCTCCATTTTACTCGATCTCCTAAACGGTTAAAGATAGGACATCGCGGTTTTCACCGGTTGATTTAGCACCTCATTTTACATAAAATAGGTCCTATAAGTCTACTCTCAAAAGTTGATAAAGGTATAAACGAATAAAATGTTTATATATCACATTTTCAAATATCTATTATTCTCCATTTTACCCTATCTCCTAAACGGTTCAAGATAGGACATCGGGGTTTTCACCAGTGGATTAAGCACCTCATTTTACTTAAAATAAGTCTTATAAGTCTACTATCAAGAGTTGATAAAGGTACAAACGAATAAAATGTTTATATATCACATTATAAAATATCTATTATTCTCCATTTTACTCGATCTCCTAAACGGTTAAAGAAAGGACATCGCGGTTTTTACTAGTGGATTTAGCACCTCATTTTACATAAAATAAGTCCTATAAGTCTACTCTCAAGAGTTGATAAAGGTACAAACGAATAAAATGTTTATATATCACATTTTCAAATATCTATTATTCTCCATTTTACTCGATCTCCTAAACGGTTAAAGATAGGATATCGCGGTTGTCACCAGTGGATTTAGCACCTCATTTTACTTAAAATAAGTCTTATAAGTCTACTATCAAGAGTTGATAAAGGTACAAACGAATAAAATGTTTATATATCACTTTATAAAATATCTATTATTCTCCATTTTACTCGATCTCCTAAACGGTTAAAGAAAGGACATCGCGGTTTTTACTAGTGGATTTAGCACCTCATTTTACATAAAATAACTCCTATAAGTCTACTCTCAAGAGTTGATAAAGGTACAAACGAATAAAATGTTTATATATCACATTTTCAAATATCAATTAATATCAATTTTACTCGATATCCTAAACGGTTAAAGATAGGACATCGCAGTTTTCACCAGTGGATTTAGCACCTCATTTTACATAAAATAGGTCTTATAAGTCTACTCTCAAAAGTTGATAAAGGTACAAACGAATAAAATGTTTATATATCACATTTTCAAATGTCTATTATTTTCCATTTTACCCGATCTCCTAAACGGTTAAAGATAGGACATCGAGGTTTTTTCCAGTGGATTTAGCACCTCATTTTACATAAAATAGGTCCTATAAGTCAACTCTCAAAAGTTGATAAAGGTACAAACGAATAAAATGTTTATATATCACGTTATAAAATATCTATTATTCTCCATTTTACTCGATCTCCTAAACGGTTAAAGATAGGACATCGCGGTTTTCACCAGTGGATTTAGCACCTCATTTTACATAAAATAACTCCTATAAGTCTACTCTCAAGAGTTGATAAAGGTACAAACGAATAAAATGTTTATATATCACATTTTCAAATTTCTATTATTCTCCATTTTACTCGATCTCCTAAACGGTTAAAGATAGGACATCGCGGATTTCACCAGTGGATTTAGCACCTCATTTTACATAAAATTTGTCCTATAAGTCTACTCTCAAAAGTTGATAAAGTTACAAACGAATAAAATGTTTATATATCACATTTTCAAATATCTATTATTCTCCATTTTACCCGATCTCCTAAACGGTTAAAGATAGGACATCGAGGTTTTCACCAGTGGATTTAGCACCGTATTTTACATAAAATAGGTCGTATAAGTCAACTCTCAAAAGTTGATAAAGGTACAAACGAATAAAATGTTTATATATCACATTTTCAAATTTCTATTATTCTCCATTTTACTCGATCTCCTAAACGGTTAAAGATAGGACATCGCGGATTTCACCAGTGGATTTAGCACCTCATTTTACATAAAATAACTCCTATAAGTCTACTCTCAAGAGTTGATAAAGGTACAAACGAATAAAATGTTTATATATCACATTTTCAAATTTCTATTATTCTCCATTTTACTCGATCTCCTAAACGGTTAAAGATAGGACATCGCGGATTTCACCAGTGGATTTAGCACCTCATTTTACATAAAATTGGTCCTATAAGTCTACTCTCAAAAGTTGATAAAGTTACAAACGAATAAAATGTTTATATATCACATTTTCAAATATCTATTATTCTCCATTTTACCCGATCTCCTAAACGGTTAAAGATAGGACATCGAGGTTTTCACCAGTGGATTTAGCACCGTATTTTACATAAAATAGGTCCTATAAGTCAACTCTCAAAAGTTGATAAAGGTACAAACGAATAAAATGTTTATATATCACATTTTCAAATGTCTATTATTTTCCATTTTACCCGATCTCCTAAACGGTTAAAGATAGGACATCGAGGTTTTTTCCAGTGGATTTAGCACCTCATTTTACATAAAATAGGTCCTATAAGTCAACTCTCAAAAGTTGATAAAGGTACAAACGAATAAAATGTTTATATATCACGTTATAAAATATCTATTATTCTCCATTTTACTCGATCTCCTAAACGGTTAAAGATAGGACATCGCGGTTTTCACCAGTGGATTTAGCACCTCATTTTACATAAAATAACTCCTATAAGTCTACTCTCAAGAGTTGATAAAGGTACAAACGAATAAAATGTTTATATATCACATTTTCAAATATCTATTATTCTCCATTTTACTCGATCTCCTAAACGGTTCAAGATAGGACATCGCGGTTTTCATCAGTGGATTAAGCACCTCATTTTATATAAAATAAGTCCTATAAGTCTACTCTTTAGAGTTGATAAAGGTACAAACGAACAAAATGTTTATATATCACATTTTCAAATATCTATTATTCTCCATTTTACTCGATCTCCTAAACGGTTAAAGATAGGACATCGCGGTTTTTACCAGTAGATTTAGCACCTCATTTTACATAAAATAAGTCCTATAAGTCTACTCTCAAGAGTTGATCAAGGTACAAACGAACAAAATGTTTATATATCACATTTTCAAATATCTATTATTCTCCATTTTACTCGATCTGCTAAACGGTTAAAGATAGGACATCGCGGTTTTCACCAGTGGATTTAGCACCTCATTTTACATAAAATAGGTTCTATAAGTCTACTCTCAAGAGTTGATAAAGGTAAAAACGAACAAAATGTTTATATATCACATTTTCAAATATCTATTATTCTCCATTTTACTCGATCTCCTAAACGGTTAAAGATAGGACATCGCGGTTTTTACCAGTAGATTTAGCACCTCATTTTACATGAAATAAGTCTTATAAGTCTACTCTCAAGAGTTGATAAAGGTACAAACGAATAAAATGTTTATATATCACATTTTCAAATTTCTATTATTCTCCATTTTACTCGATCTCCTAAACGGTTCAAGATAGGACATCGCGGTTTTCACCAGTGGATTGAGCACCTCATTTTACATAAAATAAGTCCTATAAGTCTACTCTTTAGAGTTGATAAAGGTACAAACGAACAAAATGTTTATATATCACATTTTCAAATATCTATTATTCTCCATTTTTCTCGATCTCCTAAACGGTTAAAGATAGGACATCGCGGTTTTTACCAGTAGATTTAGCACCTCATTTTACATAAAATAAGTCCTATAAGTCTACTCTCAAGAGTTGATCAAGGTACAAACGAACAAAATGTTTATATATCACATTTTCAAATATCTATTATTCTCCATTTTACTCGATCTGCTAAACGGTTAAAGATAGGACATCGCGGTTTTCACCAGTGGATTTAGCACCTCATTTTACATTATATAGGTCCTATAAGTCTACTCTCAAGAGTTGATAAAGGTAAAAACGAACAAAATGTTTATATATCACATTTTCAAATATCTATTATTCTCCATTTTACTCGATCTCCTAAACTGTTAAAGATAGGACATCGCGGTTTTCACCAGTGGATTTAGCACCTCATTTTACATATAATAAGTCCTATTAGTCTACTCTCAAAAGTTGATAAAGGTACAAACGAATAAAATGTTTATATATCACATTTTCAAATATCTATTAATATCCATTTTACTCGATCTCCTAAACGGTTCAAGATAGGACATCGGGGTTTTCACCAGTGGATTTAGCACTTCATTTTACATAAAATAAGTCCTATAGGTCTACTCTCAAGAGTTGATCAAGGTACAAACGAACAAAATGTTTATATATAACATTTTCAAATATCTATTATTTTCCATTTTACTCGATCTCCTAAACGGTTCAAGATAGGACATCGCGGTTTTTACCAGTGGATTTAGCACCTCATTTTACATAAAATAGGTCCTATAAGTCTACTCTCAAGATTTGATAAAGGTTAAATCGAATAAAATGTTTATATATCACATTTTCAAATTTCTATTATTCTCCATTTTACTCGATCTCCTAAACGGTTAAAGATAGGACATCGCGGTTTTCACCAGTTGATTTAGCACCTCATTTTACATAAAATAGGTCCTATAAGTCTACTCTCAAAAGTTGATAAAGGTATAAACGAATAAAATGGTTATATATCACATTTTCAAATATCTATTATTCTCCATTTTACCCTATCTCCTAAACGGTTCAAGATAGGACATCGGGGTTTTCACCAGTGGATTTAGCACCTCATTTTACTTAAAATAAGTCTTATAAGTCTACTATCAAGAGTTGATAAAGGTACAAACGAATAAAATGTTTATATATCACATTATAAAATATCTATTATTCTCCATTTTACTCGATCTCCTAAACGGTTAAAGAAAGGACATCGCGGTTTTTACTAGTGGATTTAGCACCTCATTTTACATAAAATAACTCCTATAAGTCTACTCTCAAGAGTTGATAAAGGTACAAACGAATAAAATGTTTATATATCACATTTTCAAATATCTATTAATATCCATTTTACTCGATCTCCTAAACGGTTCAAGATAGGACATCGGGGTTTTCACCAGTGGATTTAGCACTTCATTTTACATAAAATAAGTCCTATAGGTCTACTCTCAAGAGTTGATCAAGGTACAAACGAACAAAATGTTTATATATAACATTTTCAAATATCTATTATTCTCCATTTTACTCGATCTCCTAAACGGTTAAAGAAAGGACATCGCGGTTTTTACTAGTGGATTTAGCACCTCATTTTACATAAAATAACTCCTATAAGTCTACTCTCAAGAGTTGATAAAGGTACAAACGAATAAAATGTTTATATATCACATTTTCAAATATCTATTAATATCCATTTTACTCGATCTCCTAAACGGTTCAAGATAGGACATCGGGGTTTTCACCAGTGGATTTAGCACTTCATTTTACATAAAATAAGTCCTATAGGTCTACTCTCAAGAGTTGATCAAGGTACAAACGAATAAAATGTTTATATATCACATTATCAAATATCTATTAATATCCATTTTACTCGATATCCTAAACGGTTAAAGATAGGACATTGCGGTTTTCACCAGTGGATTTAGCACCTTATTTTACATTAAATAAGTCCTATAAGTCTACTCTCAAGAGTTGATAAAGGTACAAACAAATAAAATGTTTATATATCACATTTTCAAATATCTCTTATTCTCCATTTTACTCGATCTCCTAAACGGTTAAAGATAGGACATCGCGGTTTTAACCAGTGGATTTAGCACCTCATTTTACATTAAATAAGTCCTATAAGTCTATTCTCAAGGGTTGATAAAGGTACAAACGAATAAAATGTTTATATATCACATTTTCAAATATCTATTATTCTCCATTTTACTCGATCTCCTAAACGGTTAAAGATAGGACATCGCGGTTTTAACCAGTGGATTTAGCACCTCATTTTACATAAAATAAGTCCTATAAGTCTACTCTCAAGAGTTGATAAAAGTACAAACGAATAAAATGTTTAAATATCACATTTTCAAATATCTATTATTTTATATTTTACTCGATCTCCTAAACAATTAAAGATAGGACATCGCTGTTTTCACCAGTGGATGTAGCACCTTATTTTACATAAAATATGTCCTATAAGTCTACTCTCAAGAGTTGATAAAGGTACAAACGAACAAAATGTTTATATATCACATATTCAAGTATCAATTATTCTCCATTTTACTCGATCTCCTAAACGGTTCAAGATAGGACATCGCGGTTTTCACCAGTGGATTTAGCACCTCATTTTACATAAAATAAGTCCTATAAATCTACTCTCAAGAGTTGATCAAGGTACAAACGAACAAAATGTTTATATATCACATTTTCAAATATCAATTATTCTCCATTTTACTCGATCTCCTAAACGGTTCAAGATAGGACATCGCGGTTTACACCAGTGGATTTAGCACCTTATTTTACATAAAATAAGTTCTATAAGTCTACTCTTAAGAGTTGATAAAGGTACAAACGAATAAAATGTTTATATATCACATATTCAAATATCTATTATTCTCCATTTTACTCGATCTCCTAAAAGGTTAAAAATAGGACATCGCGGTTTTCACCAGTGGATTTAGCACCTCATTTTACATAAAATAAGTCCTATAAGTCTACTCATTAGAGTTGATAAAGGTACAAACGAACAAAATGTTTATATATCACATTTTCAAATATCTATTATTCTCCATTTTACTCGATCTCCTAAACGGTTCAAGATAAGACATCGCGGTTTTTACCAGTGGATTTAGCACCTCATTTTACATAAAATAAGTCCTATAAGTCTACTCATTAGAGTTGATAAAGGTACAAACGAACAAAATGTTTATATATCACATTTTCAAATATCTATTATTTTCCATTTTACTCGATCTCCTAAACGGTTAAAGATAGGACATCGCGGTTTTCACCAGTAGATTTAGCACCTCATTGTACATGAAATAAGTCTTATAAGTCTACTCTTAAGAGTTGATAAAGGTACAAACGAATAAAATGTTTATATTTCACATATTCAAATATCTATTATTCTCCATTTTACTCGATTTCCTAAAAGGTTAAAAATAGGACATCGCGGTTTTCACCAGTGGATTTAGCACCTCATTTTACATAAAATAAGTCCTATAAGTCTACTCTCAAGAGTTGATAAAGGTACAAACGAATAAAATGTTTATATATCACATTTTCAAATATCTATTATTCTCCATTTTACTCGATCTCTTAAACGGTTAAAGATAGGACATCGCGGTTTTCACCAGTGGATTTAGCAACTCATTTTACTTAAAATAAGTCTTATAAGTCTACTCTCAAGAGTTGATAAAGGTACAAACGAACAAAATGTTTATATATCACATATTCAAGTATCAATTATTCTCCATTTTACTCGATCTCCTAAACGGTTCAAGATAGGACATCGCGGTTTTCACCAGTGGATTTAGCACCTCATTTTACATAAAATAAGTCCTATAAATCTGCTCTCAAGAGTTGATCAAGGTACAAACGAACAAAATGTTTATATATCACATTTTCAAATATCAATTATTCTCCATTTTACTCGATCTCCTAAACGGTTCAAGATAGGACATCGCGGTTTTCACCAGTGGATTTAGCACCTTATTTTACATAAAATAAGTTCTATAAGTCTACTCTTAAGAGTTGATAAAGGTACAAACGAATAAAATGTTTATATATCACATATTCAAATATCTATTATTCTCCATTTTACTCGATCTCCTAAAAGGTTAAAAATAGGACATCGCGGTTTTCACCAGTGGATTTAGCACCTCATTTTACATAAAATAAGTCCTATAAGTCTACTCATTAGAGTTGATAAAGGTACAAACGAACAAAATGTTTATATATCACATTTTCAAATATCTATTATTCTCCATTTTACTCGATCTCCTAAACGGTTCAAGATAAGACATCGCGGTTTTTACCAGTGGATTTAGCACCTCATTTTACATAAAATAAGTCCTATAAGTCTACTCATTAGAGTTGATAAAGGTACAAACGAACAAAATGTTTATATATCACATTTTCAAATATCTATTATTTTCCATTTTACTCGATCTCCTAAACGGTTAAAGATAGGACATCGCGGTTTTCACCAGTAGATTTGGCACCTCATTGTACATGAAATAAGTCTTATAAGACTACTCTTAAGAGTTGATAAAGGTACAAACGAATAAAATGTTTATATTTCACATATTCAAATATCTATTATTCTCCATTTTACTCGATTTCCTAAAAGGTTAAAAATAGGACATCGCGGTTTTCACCAGTGGATTTAGCACCTCATTTTACATAAAATAAGTCCTATAAGTCTACTCTCAAGAGTTGATAAAGGTACAAACGAATAAAATGTTTATATATCACATTTTCAAATATCTATTATTCTCCATTTTACTCGATCTCTTAAACGGTTAAAGATAGGACATCGCGGTTTTCACCAGTGGATTTAGCAACTCATTTTACTTAAAATAAGTCTTATAAGTCTACTCTCAAGAGTTGATAAAGGTACAAACGAATAAAATGTTTATATATCACATTATAAAATATCTATTATTCTCCATTTTACTCGATCTCCTAAACGGTCAAAGATAGGACATCGCGGTTTTCACTAGTGGATTAAGCACCTCATTTTACATAAAATAACTCCTATAAGTCTACTCTCAAGAGTTGATAAAGGTACAAACGAATAAAATGTTTATATATCACATTTTCAAACATCTATTAATATCCATTTTACTCGATATCCTAAACGGTTAAAGATAGGACATCGCGGTTTTCACCAGCAGATTTAGCACCTCATTTTACATATAATAAGTCCTATTAGTCTACTCTCAAAAGTTGATAAAGGTACAAACGAATAAAATGTTTATATATCACATTTTCAAATATCTATTAATATCCATTTTACTCGATCTCCTAAACGGTTCAAGATAGGACATAGGGGTTTTCACCAGTGGATTTAGAACCTCATTTTACATAAAATAAGTCCTATAAGTCTACTCTCAAGAGTTGATCAAGGTACAAACGAACAAAATGTTTATATATCACATTTTCTAATGTCTATTATTTTCCATTTTACTCGATCTCCTATACGGTTCAAGATAGGACATCGCGGTTTTTACCAGTGGATTTAGCACCTCATTTTACATAAAATAAGTCCTATAAGTCTACTCTTTAGAGTTGATAAAGGTACAAACGAACAAAATGTTTATATATCACATTTTCAAATATCTATTATTTTCCATTTTACTCGATCTCCTAAAGGGTTAAAAATAGGACATCGCGGTTTTCACCAGTGGATTTAGCACCTCATTTTACATAAAATAAGTCCTATAAGTCTACTCTTTAGAGTTGATAAAGGTACAAACGAATAAAATGTTTATATAACACATTTTCAAATATTTATTATTACCCATTTTACTCGATCTCCTAAACGGTTAAAGATAGGACATCGCGGTTTTCACCAGTAGATTTAGCACCTCATTTTACATAAAATAAGTCTTATAAGTCTACTCTCAAGAGTTGATAAAGGTACAAACGAATAAAATGTTTATATATCACATTTTCAAATATCTATTAATATCCATTTTACTCGATATCCTAAACGGTTAAAGATAGGACATCGCGGTTTTCACCAGTGGATTTAGCACCTCATTTTACATAAAATAAGTCTTATAAGTCTACCCTCAAAAGTTGATAAAGGTACAAACGAATAAAATGTTTATATATCACATTTTCAAATATCTATTAATATCCATTTTACTCGATCTCCTAAACGGTTAAAGATAGGACATCGCAGTTTTCACCAGTGGATTTAGCACCTCATTTTACATAAAATAGGTCCTATAAGTCTACTCTCAAAAGTTGATAAAGGTACAAACGAATAAAATGTTTATATATCACATTTTCAAATATCTATTATTCTCCATTTTACCCGATCTCCTAAACGGTTCAAGATAGGACATCGCGGTTTTCACCAGTTGATTAAGCACCTCATTTTACATAAAATAAGTCCTATAAGTCTACTCTTTAGAGTTGATAAAGGTACAAACGAACAAAATGTTTATATATCACATTTTCAAATATCTATTATTCTCCATTTTACTCGATCTCCTAAACGGTTAAAGATAAGACATCGCGGTTTTTACCAGTAGATTTAGCACCTCATTTTACATGAAATAAGACTTATAAGTCTACTCTCAAGAGTTGATAAAGGTACAAACGAATAAAAAGTTTATATATCACATTATCAAATATCTATTATTCTCCATTTTACTCGATCTGCTAAACGGTTAAAGATAGGACATCGCGGTTTTCACCAGTGGATTTAGCACCTCATTTTACATAAAATAGGTCCTATAAGTCTACTCTCAAGAGTTGATAAAGGTTAAATCGAATAAAATGTTTATATATAACATTTTCAAATTTCTATTATTCTCCATTTTACTCGATCTCCTAAACGGTTAAAGATAGGACATCGCGGTTTTCACCAGTGGATTTAGCACCTCATTTTACATAAAATAGGTCCTATAAGTCTACTCTCAAAAGTTGATAAAGGTACAAACGAATAAAATGTTTAAATATCACATTTTCAAATATCTATTATTTTCTATTTTACTCGATCTCCTAAACGATTAAAGATAGGATATCGCTGTTTTCACCAGTGGATGTAGCACCTTATTTTACATAAAATATGTCCTATAAGTCTACTCTCAAGAGTTGATAAAGGTACAAACGAACAAAATGTTTATATATCACATATTCAAGTATCAATTATTCTCCATTTTACTCGATCTCCTAAACGGTTCAAGATAGGACATCGCGGTTTTCACCAGTGGATTTAGCACCTCATTTTACATAAAATAAGTCCTATAAATCTACTCTCAAGAGTTGATCAAGGTACAAACGAACAAAATGTTTATATATCACATTTTCAAATATCAATTATTCTCCATTTTACTCGATCTCCTAAACGGTTCAAGATAGGACATTGCGGTTTTCACCAGTGGATTTAGCACCTTATTTTACATAAAATAAGTTCTATAAGTCTACTCTTAAGAGTTGATAAAGGTACAAACGAATAAAATGTTTATATATCACATATTCAAATATCTATTATTCTCCATTTTACTCGATCTCCTAAAAGGTTAAAAATAGGACATCGCGGTTTTCACCAGTGGATTTAGCACCTCATTTTACATAAAATAAGTCCTATAAGTCTACTCATTAGAGTTGATAAAGGTACAAACGAACAAAATGTTTATATATCACATTTTCAAATATCTATTATTCTCCATTTTACTCGATCTCCTAAACGGTTCAAGATAAGACATCGCGGTTTTTACCAGTGGATTTAGCACCTCATTTTACATAAAAGAAGTTTTATAAGTCTACCCTCAAAAATTGATCAAGGTACAAACGAATAAAATGTTTATATATCACATTTTCAAATATCTATTATTCTCCATTTTACTCGATCTCCTAAACGGTCAAAGATAGGACATCGCGGTTTTCACTAATGGATTAAGCACCTCATTTTACATAAAATAACTCCTATAAGTCTACTCTCAAGAGTTGATAAAGGTACAAACGAATAAAATGTTTATATATCACATTTTCAAATATCTATTATTCTCCATTTTACTCGATCTCCTAAACGGTTAAAGATAGGACACCGCGGATTTCACCAGTGGATTTGGCACGTCATTTTCATAAAATAAGTCCTATAAGTCTACTCTCAAGAGTTGATAAAGGTAAAAACGAATTAAATGTTTATATATCACATTTTCAAATATCTATTATTCTCCATTTTACTCGATCTCCTAAACGGTTAAAGATAGGACACCGCGGATTTCACCAGTGGATTTGGCACGTCATTTTCATAAAATAAGTCCTATAAGTCTACTCTCAAGAGTTGATAAAGGTACAAACGAATAAAATGTTTATATATTACATTTTCAAATAACTATTATTCTCCATTTTACTCGATCTCCTAAACAATTAAAGATAGGACATCGCGGTTTTCACCAGTGGATTTAGCACCTCATTTTACTTAAAATTAGTCTTATAAGTCTACTCTCAAGAGTTGATAAAGGTACAAACGAATAAAATGTTTATATATCACATTATCAAATATCTATTATTCTCCATTTTACTCGATCTTTTAAACGGTTAAAGAGAGGACATCGAGGTTTTCACCAGTGGATTTAGCACTTCATTTTACATAAAATAGGTCCTATAAGTCTACTCTCAAAAGTTGATAAAGGTACAAACGAATAAAATGTTTATATATCACATTTTCAAATATCTATTATTCTCCATTTTACTTGATCTCCTAAACGGTTAAAGATAGGACATCGCGGTTTTCACCAGTGAATTTAGCACTATATTTTACATAAAATAGGTCCTATAAGTCTACTCTCAAGAGTTGATAAAGGTAAAAACGAATTAAATGTTTATATATCACATTTTCAAATATCTATTATTCTCCATTTTACTCGATCTCCTAAACGGTTTAAGATAGGACATCGCGGTTTTCACCAGTGAATTTAGCACCTCATTTTACATAAAATAGGTCCTATAAGTCTACTCTCAAGAGTTGATAAAGGTAAAAACGAATTAAATGTTTATATATCACATTTTCAAATATCTATTATTCTCCATTTTACTCGATCTCCTAAACGGTTTAAGATAGGACATCGCGGTTTTCACCAGTGAATTTAGCACTATATTTTACATAAAATAGGTCCTATAAGTCTACTCTCAAGAGTTGATAAAGGTAAAAACGAATTAAATGTTTATATATCACATTTTCAAATATCTATTATTCTCCATTTTACTCGATCTCCTAAACGGTTAAAGATAGGACATCGCGGTTTTCACCAGTGAATTTAGCACTATATTTTACATAAAATAAGTCCTATAAGTCTACTTTCAAGAGTTGATAAAGGTAAAAACGAATAAAATGTTTATATAACACATTTTCAAATATCTATTATTCTCCATTTTACTCGATCTCCTAAACGGTTAAAGATAGGACACCGCGGATTTCACCAGTGGATTTGGCACGTCATTTTCATAAAATAAGTCCTATAAGTCTACTCTCAAGAGTTGATAAAGGTACAAACGAATAAAATGTTTATATATTACATTTTCAAATATCTATTATTCTCCATTTTATTCGATCTCCTAAACAATTAAAGATAGGATATCGCGGTTTTCTCCAGTGGATTTAGCACCTCATTTTACTTAAAATAAGTTTTATAAGTCTACTCTCAAGAGTTGATAAAGGTTCAAACGAATAAAATATTTATATGTCACATTTTCAAATATCTATTATTCTCCATTTTCCTCGATCTCCTAAACGGTAAAAGATAGGACATCGCGGTTTTAACCAGTGGATTTAGCACCTCATTTTACATGAAATAAGTCTTATAAGTCTACTCTTAAGAGTTGATAAAGGTACAAACGAATAAAATGTTTATATATCACATTTTCAAATATCTATTTTTCTCCATTTTACTCGATCTCCTAAACGGTTTAAGATAGGACATCGCTGTTTTCACCAGTAAATGTAGCACCTCATTTTACATAAAATATGTCCTATAAGTCAACTCTCAAGAGTTGATAAATTTACAAACGAATAAAATGTTTATATATCACATTTTCAAATATCTGTTATTATCAATTTTACTCGATCTCTTAAACGGTTAAAGATAGGACATCGCTGTTTTTACCGGTAAATTTAGCACCTTATTTTACATAAAATAAGTCCTATTAGTCTACTCTCAAGAGTTGATAAAGGTACAAACGAACAAAATGTTTATATATCACATTTTCAAATATCTATTATTCTCCATTTTACTCGATCTCATAAACGGTTAAAGATAGGACATCGCGGTTTTCACCAGTGAATCTAGCATTATATTTTACATAAAATAAGTCCTATAAGTCTACTCTCAAGAGTTGATAAAGGTACAAACGAATAAAATTTTTATATATCACATTTTCAAATATCTATTATTCTCCATTTTACTCGATCTCCTAAACGGTTAAAGATAGGACTTCGCGGTTTTCACCAGTGGATTTAGCACCTCATTTTACATAGAATATGTCCTATAAGTCTACTCTCAAGAGTTGATAAAGGTACAAACGAATAAAATGTTTATATATCACATTTTCAAATATCTATTATTCTCCATTTTACTTGATCTCCTAAACGGTTAAAGATAGGACATCGCGGTTTTTACCAGTGGATTTAGCACCTCATTTTACATAAAATAAGTTTTATAAGTCTACTTAAAAAATTGATCAAGGTACAAACGAATAAAATGTTTATATATCACATTTTCAAATATCTATTATTCTCCATTTTACTCGATCTCCTAAACGGTTAAAGATTGGACACCGCGGATTTCACCAGTGGATTTGGCACCTCATTTTCATAAAATAAGTCCTATAAGTCTACTCTCAAGAGTTGATAAAGGTACAAACGAATAAAAAGTTTATATATCACATTTTCAAATATCTATTATTCTCCATTTTACTCCATCTCCTAAACGGTTAAAGATAGGGCATCGAGGTTTTCACCAGTGGATTTAGCACCTCATTTTACATAAAATAGGTCCTATAAGTCTACTCTCAAGAGTTGATAAAGGTAAAAACGAATAAAATGTTTATATATCACATTTTCAAATATTTATTTTTCTCCATTTTATTCGATCTCCTGTACGGTTCAAGATAGGACATCGCGGTTTTCACCAGTGGATTTAGTACCTCATTTTACATAAAATAAGTCCTATAAGTCTACTCATAAGAGTTAATAAAGGTACAAACGAATAAAATGTTTATATGTCACATTTTCAAATATCTATTATTCTCCATTTTACTCCATCTCCTAATCAGTTAAAGATAGGACATCGCGGTTTTCACCAGTGAATTTAGCACTATATTTTACATAAAATAGGTCCTATAAGTCTACTCTCAAGAGTTGATAAAGGTAAAAACGAATAAAATGTTTATATATCACATTTTCAAATATCTATTATTCTCCATTTTACTCGATCTCCTAAACGGTTAAAGATAGGACACCGCGGATTTCACCAGTGGATTTGGCACGTCATTTTCATAAAATAAGTCCTATAAGTCTACTCTCAAGAGTTGATAAAGGTACAAACGAATAAAATGTTTATATATTACATTTTCAAATAACTATTATTCTCCATTTTACTCGATCTCCTAAACAATTAAAGATAGGACATCGCGGTTTTCACCAGTGGATTTAGCACCTCATTTTACTTAAAATTAGTCTTATAAGTCTACTCTCAAGAGTTGATAAAGGTACAAACGAATAAAATGTTTATATATCACATTTTCAAATAACTATTTTTATCCATTTTACTCGATCTCCTAAACGGATCAAGATAGGACATCGCGGTTTTCACCAGTGGATTTAGCACCTCATTTTACATAAAATAAGTCCTATAAGTCTACTCTCAAGAGTTGATAAAGGCACAAACGAATAAAATGTTTATATATCACATATTCAAATATCTATTATACTCCATTTTACTCGATCTCCAAAAAGGTTAAAAACAGGACATCGCGGTTTTCACCAGTGGATTAAGCACCTCATTTTACATAAAATAAGTCCTATAAGTCTACTCTTTAGAGTTGATAAAGGTACAAACGAATAAAATGTTTATATATCACATTTTCAAATATCTATTATTCTCCATATTACTCGATCTCCTAAACGGTTCAAGATAGTACATCGGGGTTTTCACCAGTGGATTTAGCACCTCATTTTACATAAAATAAGTCCTATAAGTCTACTCTCAAGAGTTGATCAAGGTACAAACGAACAAAATGTTTATATATCACATTTTCAAATATCTATTACTCTCCATTTTACTCGATCTCCTAAACGGTTCAAGATAGGACATCGGGGTTTTCACCAGTGGATTTAGCACCTCATTTTACATAAAATAGGTCCTATAAGTCTACTCTCAAGAGTTGATAAAGGTAAACACGAATAAAATGTTTATATATCACATTTTCAAATATCTATTATTCTCCATTTTACTCGAACTCCTAAACGGTTGAAGATAGGACATCGCGGTTTTCACCAGTGGATTTAGCACCTCATTTTACTTAAAATGAGTCTTATAAGTCTACTCTCAAGAGTTGATAAAGGTACAAACGAATAAAATGTTTATATATCACATTTTCAAATATCTATTATTCTCCATTTTACTCGATCTCCTAAACGGTTGAAGATAGGACATCGCGGTTTTCACCAGTGGATTTAGCACCTCATTTTACTTAAAATGAGTCTTATAAGTCTACTCTCAAGAGTTGATAAAGGTACAAACGAATAAAATGTTTATATATCACATTTTCAAATATCTATTATTCTCCATTTTACTCGATCTCCTAAACGGTTAAAGATAGGACATCGCGGTTTTCACCAGTAGATTTAGCACCTCATTTTACATAAAATAGGTCCTATAAGTCTACTCTCAAAAGTTGATAAAGGTACAAACGAATAAAATGTTTATATATCACATTTTCAAATAAATATTATTCTCCATTTTACTCGATCTCCTAAACGGTTAAAGATAGGACATCGCGGTTTTCACCAGTGGATTTAGCACCTCATTTTACTTAAAATGAGTCCTATAAGTCTACTCTTAAGAGTTGATAAAGGTACAAACGAATAAAATGTTTATATATCACATTTTCAAATAACTATTTTTATGCATTTTACTCGATCTCCTAAACGGATCAAGATAAGACCTCGCGGTTTTCACCAGTGGATTTAGCACCTCATTTTACATAAAATAAGTCCTATAAGTCTACTCTTAAGAGTTGATAAAGGTACAAACGAATAAAATGTTTATATATCACATATTCAAATATCTATTATACTCCATTTTACTCGATCTCCAAAAAGGTTAAAAATAGGACATCGCTGTTTTCACCAGTGGATTTAGCACCTCATTTTACATAAAATAAGTCCTATAAGTCTACTCTTTAGAGTTGATAAAGGTACAAACGAACAAAATGTTTATATATCACATTTTCAAATATCTATTATTCTCCATTTTACTCGATCTCCTAAACGGTTAAAGATAAGACATCGCGGTTTTTACCAGTAGATTTAGCACCTCATTTTACATGAAATAAGACTTATAAGTCTACTCTCAAGAGTTGATAAAGGTACAAACGAATAAAAAGTTTATATATCACATTATCAAATATCTATTATTCTCCATTTTACTCGATCTGCTAAACGGTTAAAGATAGGACATCGCGGTTTTCACCAGTGGATTTAGCACCTCATTTTACATAAAATAGGTCCTATAAGTCTACTCTCAAGAGTTGATAAAGGTTAAATCGAATAAAATGTTTATATATAACATTTTCAAATTTCTATTATTCTCCATTTTACTCGATCTCCTAAACGGTTAAAGATAGGACATCGCGGTTTTCACCAGTGGATTTAGCACCTCATTTTACATAAAATAGGTCCTATAAGTCTACTCTCAAAAGTTGATAAAGGTACAAACGAATAAAATGTTTAAATATCACATTTTCAAATATCTATTATTTTCTATTTTACTCGATCTCCTAAACGATTAAAGATAGGATATCGCTGTTTTCACCAGTGGATGTAGCACCTTATTTTACATAAAATATGTCCTATAAGTCTACTCTCAAGAGTTGATAAAGGTACAAACGAACAAAATGTTTATATATCACATATTCAAGTATCAATTATTCTCCATTTTACTCGATCTCCTAAACGGTTCAAGATAGGACATCGCGGTTTTCACCAGTGGATTTAGCACCTCATTTTACATAAAATAAGTCCTATAAATCTACTCTCAAGAGTTGATCAAGGTACAAACGAACAAAATGTTTATATATCACATTTTCAAATATCAATTATTCTCCATTTTACCCGATCTCCTAAACGGTTCAAGATAGGACATCGCGGTTTTCACCAGTTGATTAAGCACCTCATTTTACATAAAATAAGTCCTATAAGTCTACTCTTTAGAGTTGATAAAGGTACAAACGAACAAAATGTTTATATATCACATTTTCAAATATCTATTATTCTCCATTTTACTCGATCTCCTAAACGGTTAAAGATAAGACATCGCGGTTTTTACCAGTAGATTTAGCACCTCATTTTACATGAAATAAGACTTATAAGTCTACTCTCAAGAGTTGATAAAGGTACAAACGAATAAAAAGTTTATATATCACATTATCAAATATCTATTATTCTCCATTTTACTCGATCTGCTAAACGGTTAAAGATAGGACATCGCGGTTTTCACCAGTGGATTTAGCACCTCATTTTACATAAAATAGGTCCTATAAGTCTACTCTCAAGAGTTGATAAAGGTTAAATCGAATAAAATGTTTATATATAACATTTTCAAATTTCTATTATTCTCCATTTTACTCGATCTCCTAAACGGTTAAAGATAGGACATCGCGGTTTTCACCAGTGGATTTAGCACCTCATTTTACATAAAATAGGTCCTATAAGTCTACTCTCAAAAGTTGATAAAGGTACAAACGAATAAAATGTTTAAATATCACATTTTCAAATATCTATTATTTTCTATTTTACTCGATCTCCTAAACGATTAAAGATAGGATATCGCTGTTTTCAATAGTGGATGTAGCACCTTATTTTACATAAAATATGTCCTATAAGTCTACTCTCAAGAGTTGATAAAGGTACAAACGAACAAAATGTTTATATATCACATATTCAAGTATCAATTATTCTCCATTTTACTCGTTCTCCTAAACGGTTCAAGATAGGACATCGCGGTTTTCACCAGTGGATTTAGCACCTCATTTTACATAAAATAAGTCCTATAAATCTACTCTCAAGAGTTGATCAAGGTACAAACGAACAAAATGTTTATATATCACATTTTCAAATATCAATTATTCTCCATTTTACTCGATCTCCTAAACGGTTCAAGATAGGACATTGCGGTTTTCACCAGTGGATTTAGCACCTTATTTTACATAAAATAAGTTCTATAAGTCTACTCTTAAGAGTTGATAAAGGTACAAACGAATAAAATGTTTATATATCACATATTCAAATATCTATTATTCTCCATTTTACTCGATCTCCTAAAAGGTTAAAAATAGGACATCGCGGTTTTCACCAGTGGATTTAGCACCTCATTTTACATAAAATAAGTCCTATAAGTCTACTCATTAGAGTTGATAAAGGTACAAACGAACAAAATGTTTATATATCACATTTTCAAATATCTATTATTCTCCATTTTACTCGATCTCCTAAACGGTTCAAGATAAGACATCGCGGTTTTTACCAGTGGATTTAGCACCTCATTTTACATAAAAGAAGTTTTATAAGTCTACCCTCAAAAATTGATCAAGGTACAAACGAATAAAATGTTTATATATCACATTTTCAAATATCTATTATTCTCCATTTTACTCGATCTCCTAAACGGTCAAAGATAGGACATCGCGGTTTTCACTAATGGATTAAGCACCTCATTTTACATAAAATAACTCCTATAAGTCTACTCTCAAGAGTTGATAAAGGTACAAACGAATAAAATGTTTATATATCACATTTTCAAATATCTATTATTCTCCATTTTACTCGATCTCCTAAACGGTTAAAGATAGGACACCGCGGATTTCACCAGTGGATTTGGCACGTCATTTTCATAAAATAAGTCCTATAAGTCTACTCTCAAGAGTTGATAAAGGTAAAAACGAATTAAATGTTTATATATCACATTTTCAAATATCTATTATTCTCCATTTTACTCGATCTCCTAAACGGTTAAAGATAGGACACCGCGGATTTCACCAGTGGATTTGGCACGTCATTTTCATAAAATAAGTCCTATAAGTCTACTCTCAAGAGTTGATAAAGGTACAAACGAATAAAATGTTTATATATTACATTTTCAAATAACTATTATTCTCCATTTTACTCGATCTCCTAAACAATTAAAGATAGGACATCGCGGTTTTCACCAGTGGATTTAGCACCTCATTTTACTTAAAATTAGTCTTATAAGTCTACTCTCAAGAGTTGATAAAGGTACAAACGAATAAAATGTTTATATATCACATTATCAAATATCTATTATTCTCCATTTTACTCGATCTTTTAAACGGTTAAAGAGAGGACATCGAGGTTTTCACCAGTGGACTTAGCACTTCATTTTACATAAAATAGGTCCTATAAGTCTACTCTCAAAAGTTGATAAAGGTACAAACGAATAAAATGTTTATATATCACATTTTCAAATATCTATTATTCTCCATTTTACTTGATCTCCTAAACGGTTAAAGATAGGACATCGCGGTTTTCACCAGTGAATTTAGCACTATATTTTACATAAAATAGGTCCTATAAGTCTACTCTCAAGAGTTGATAAAGGTAAAAACGAATTAAATGTTTATATATCACATTTTCAAATATCTATTATTCTCCATTTTACTCGATCTCCTAAACGGTTTAAGATAGGACATCGCGGTTTTCACCAGTGAATTTAGCACCTCATTTTACATAAAATAGGTCCTATAAGTCTACTCTCAAGAGTTGATAAAGGTAAAAACGAATTAAATGTTTATATATCACATTTTCAAATATCTATTATTCTCCATTTTACTCGATCTCCTAAACGGTTAAAGATAGGACATCGCGGTTTTCACCAGTGAATTTAGCACTATATTTTACATAAAATAAGTCCTATAAGTCTACTTTCAAGAGTTGATAAAGGTAAAAACGAATAAAATGTTTATATATCACATTTTCAAATATCTATTATTCTCCATTTTACTCGATCTCCTAAACGGTTAAAGATAGGACACCGCGGATTTCACCAGTGGATTTGGCACGTCATTTTCATAAAATAAGTCCTATAAGTCTACTCTCAAGAGTTGATAAAGGTACAAACGAATAAAATGTTTATATATTACATTTTCAAATATCTATTATTCTCCATTTTATTCGATCTCCTAAACAATTAAAGATAGGATATCGCGGTTTTCTCCAGTGGATTTAGCACCTCATTTTACTTAAAATAAGTTTTATAAGTCTACTCTCAAGAGTTGATAAAGGTTCAAACGAATAAAATATTTATATGTCACATTTTCAAATATCTATTATTCTCCATTTTCCTCGATCTCCTAAACGGTAAAAGATAGGACATCGCGGTTTTAACCAGTGGATTTAGCACCTCATTTTACATGAAATAAGTCTTATAAGTCTACTCTTAAGAGTTGATAAAGGTACAAACGAATAAAATGTTTATATATCACATTTTCAAATATCTATTTTTCTCCATTTTACTCGATCTCCTAAACGGTTTAAGATAGGACATCGCTGTTTTCACCAGTAAATGTAGCACCTCATTTTACATAAAATATGTCCTATAAGTCAACTCTCAAGAGTTGATAAATTTACAAACGAATAAAATGTTTATATATCACATTTTCAAATATCTGTTATTATCAATTTTACTCGATCTCTTAAACGGTTAAAGATAGGACATCGCTGTTTTTACCGGTAAATTTAGCACCTTATTTTACATAAAATAAGTCCTATTAGTCTACTCTCAAGAGTTGATAAAGGTACAAACGAACAAAATGTTTATATATCACATTTTCAAATATCTATTATTCTCCATTTTACTCGATCTCATAAACGGTTAAAGATAGGACATCGCGGTTTTCACCAGTGAATCTAGCATTATATTTTACATAAAATAAGTCCTATAAGTCTACTCTCAAGAGTTGATAAAGGTACAAACGAATAAAATTTTTATATATCACATTTTCAAATATCTATTATTCTCCATTTTACTCGATCTCCTAAACGGTTAAAGATAGGACTTCGCGGTTTTCACCAGTGGATTTAGCACCTCATTTTACATAGAATATGTCCTATAAGTCTACTCTCAAGAGTTGATAAAGGTACAAACGAATAAAATGTTTATATATCACATTTTCAAATATCTATTATTCTCCATTTTACTTGATCTCCTAAACGGTTAAAGATAGGACATCGCGGTTTTTACCAGTGGATTTAGCACCTCATTTTACATAAAATAAGTTTTATAAGTCTACTTAAAAAATTGATCAAGGTACAAACGAATAAAATGTTTATATATCACATTTTCAAATATCTATTATTCTCCATTTTACTCGATCTCCTAAACGGTTAAAGATTGGACACCGCGGATTTCACCAGTGGATTTGGCACCTCATTTTCATAAAATAAGTCCTATAAGTCTACTCTCAAGAGTTGATAAAGGTACAAACGAATAAAAAGTTTATATATCACATTTTCAAATATCTATTATTCTCCATTTTACTCCATCTCCTAAACGGTTAAAGATAGGGCATCGAGGTTTTCACCAGTGGATTTAGCACCTCATTTTACATAAAATAGGTCCTATAAGTCTACTCTCAAGAGTTGATAAAGGTAAAAACGAATAAAATGTTTATATATCACATTTTCAAATATTTATTTTTCTCCATTTTATTCGATCTCCTGTACGGTTCAAGATAGGACATCGCGGTTTTCACCAGTGGATTTAGTACCTCATTTTACATAAAATAAGTCCTATAAGTCTACTCTCAAGAGTTGATAAAGGTACAAACGAATAAAATGTTTATATATCACATTTTCAAATTTCTATTATTCTCCATTTTACTCGATCTCCTAAACGGTTAAAGATAGGACATCGAGGTTTCACCAGTGAATTTAGCACCTCATTTTACATGAAATAAGCCTTATAAGTCTACTCTCATGAGTTGATAATGGTACAAACGAATAAAATGTTTATATATCACATTATCAAATATCTATTATTCTCCATTTTACTCGATCTCCTAAACGGTTAAAGATAGGACATCGCGGTTTTTACCAGTGGATTTAGCACCTCATTTAACATATAATAAGTCCTATAAGTCTACTCACAAGAGTTGATAAAGGTACAAACGAATAAAATGTTTATATATCACATTTTCAAATATCTATTTTTCTCCATTTTACTCGATCTCCTTAACGGTTAAAGATAGGACATCGAGGTTTTCACCAGTGGATTTAGCACTTCATTTTACATAAAATAGGTCCTATAAGTCTACTCTCAAAAGTTGATAAAGGTACAAACGAATAAAATGTTTATATATCACATTTTCAAATATCTATTATTCTCCATTTTACTCGATCTCCTAAACGGTTCAAGATAGGACATCGCGGTTTTCACCAGTGCATTTAGCACCTCATTTTACATAAAATAGGTCCTATAAGTCTACTCTCAAGAGTTGATAAAGGTACAAACGAATAAAATGTTTATATATCACATTTTCAAATAACTATTTTTATCCATTTTACTCGATCTCCTAAACGGTTCAAGATAGGACATCGCGGTTTTCACCAGTGGATTTAGCACCTCATTTTACTTAAAATAAGTCTTATAAGTCTACTCTCAAGAGTTGATAAAGGTACAAACGAATAAAATGTTTATATATCACATTTTCAAATATCTATTATTCTCCATTTTACTCGATCTCCAAAACGATTAAAGATAGGACATCGCGGTTTTCACCAGTGGATTTAGCACCTCATTTTACATAAAATAAGTCCTATTAGTCTACTCTCAAAAGTTGATAAAGGTACAAACCAATAAAATGTATATATATCACATTTTCAAATATCTATCAATATCCATTTTACTCGATCTCCTAAACGGTTCAAGATAGGACATCGCGGTTTTCACCAGTAGATTTAGCACCTTATTTTACATGAAATAAGTCTTATAAGTCTACTCTCAAGAGTTGATAAAGGTACAAACGAATAAAATGTTTATATATCACATTTTCAAATATCTATTATTCTCCATTTTACTCGATCTCCTAAACGGTTGAAGATAGGACATCGCGGTTTTCAGCAGTGGATTCAGCACCTCATTTTACTTAAAATAAGTCTTATAAGTCTACTCTCAAGAGTTAATAAAGGTACAAACGAATAAAATGTTTATATATCACATTTTAAAATATCTATTATTCTCCATTTTACTCGATCTCCTAAACGGTTAAAGATAGGACATCTCGGTTTTCACCAGTGGATTTAGCACCTCATTTTACATAAAATAACTCCTATAAGTCTACTCTCAAGAGTTGATAAAGGTACAAACGAATAAAATGTTTATATATCACATTTTCAAATATCTATTAATATCCATATTACTCGATATCCTAAACGGTTAAAGATAGGACATCGCGGTTTTCACCAGTGGATTTAGCACCCCATTTTACATAAAATAGCTTCTATAAGTCTACTCTCAAGAGTTGATAAAGGTACAAACGAATAAAATGTTTATATATTACATTTTCAAATATCTATTATTCTCCATTTTACTCGATCTCCTAAACGGTTGAAGATAGGACATCGCGCTTTTCACCAGTGGATTTAGCACCTCAATTTACTTAAAATATGTCTTATAAGTCTACTCACAAGAGTTGATAAAGGTACAAACGAATAAAATGTTTATATATCACATTATAAAATATCTATTATTCTCCATTTTACTCGATCTCCTAAACGGTTAAAGATAGGACATCGCGGTTTTCACCAGTGGACTTAGCACCTCATTTTACATAAAATAACTCCTATAAGTCTACTCTCAAGAGTTGTTAAAGGTACAAACGAATAAAATGTTTATATATCACATTTTCAAATAACTATTTTTATCCATTTTACTCGATCTCCTAAACGGATCAAGATAGGACATCGCGGTTTTCACCAGTGGATTTAGCACCTCATTTTACATAAAATAAGTCCTATAAGTCTACTCTCAAGAGTTGATAAAGGCACAAACGAATAAAATGTTTATATATCACATATTCAAATATCTATTATACTCCATTTTACTCGATCTCCAAAAAGGTTAAAAACAGGACATCGCGGTTTTCACCAGTGGATTAAGCACCTCATTTTACATAAAATAAGTCCTATAAGTCTACTCTTTAGAGTTGATAAAGGTACAAACGAATAAAATGTTTATATATCACATTTTCAAATATCTATTATTCTCCATATTACTCGATCTCCTAAACGGTTCAAGATAGTACATCGGGGTTTTCACCAGTGGATTTAGCACCTCATTTTACATAAAATAAGTCCTATAAGTCTACTCTCAAGAGTTGATCAAGGTACAAACGAACAAAATGTTTATATATCACATTTTCAAATATCTATTACTCTCCATTTTACTCGATCTCCTAAACGGTTCAAGATAGGACATCGGGGTTTTCACCAGTGGATTTAGCACCTCATTTTACATAAAATAGGTCCTATAAGTCTACTCTCAAGAGTTGATAAAGGTAAACACGAATAAAATGTTTATATATCACATTTTCAAATATCTATTATTCTCCATTTTACTCGAACTCCTAAACGGTTGAAGATAGGACATCGCGGTTTTCACCAGTGGATTTAGCACCTCATTTTACTTAAAATGAGTCTTATAAGTCTACTCTCAAGAGTTGATAAAGGTACAAACGAATAAAATGTTTATATATCACATTTTCAAATATCTATTATTCTCCATTTTACTCGATCTCCTAAACGGTTGAAGATAGGACATCGCGGTTTTCACCAGTGGATTTAGCACCTCATTTTACTTAAAATGAGTCTTATAAGTCTACTCTCAAGAGTTGATAAAGGTACAAACGAATAAAATGTTTATATATCACATTTTCAAATATCTATTATTCTCCATTTTACTCGATCTCCTAAACGGTTAAAGATAGGACATCGCTGTTTTCACCAGTAAATGTAGCACCTCATTTTACATAAAATATGTCCTATAAGTCAACTCTCAAGAGTTGATAAATTTACAAACGAATAAAATGTTTATATATCACATTTTCAAATATCTGTTATTATCAATTTTACTCGATCTCTTAAACGGTTAAAGATAGGACATCGCTGTTTTTACCGGTAAATTTAGCACCTTATTTTACATAAAATAAGTCCTATTAGTCTACTCTCAAGAGTTGATAAAGGTACAAACGAACAAAATGTTTATATATCACATTTTCAAATATCAATTATTCTCCATTTTACTCGATCTCATAAACGGTTAAAGATAGGACATCGCGGTTTTCACCAGTGAATCTAGCATTATATTTTACATAAAATAAGTCCTATAAGTCTACTCTCAAGAGTTGATAAAGGTACAAACGAATAAAATTTTTATATATCACATTTTCAAATATCTATTATTCTCCATTTTACTCGATCTCCTAAACGGTTAAAGATAGGACATCGCGGTTTTCACCAGTGGATTTAGAACCTCATTTTACATAAAATAGGTCCTATAAGTCTACTCTCAAGAGTTGATAAAGGTAAAAACGAATAAAATGTTTATATATCACAATTTCAAACATCTATTATTCTCCATTTTACTCGATCTCCTAAATGGTTAAAGATAGAACATCGATGTTTCCACCAGTGGATTTAGCACCTCATTTTACATAAAATAGGTCCTATAAGTCTACTCTCAAGAGTTGATAAAGGTACAAACGAATAAAATGTTTATATATCACATTTTCAAATATCTATTATTCTCCATTTTACTCGATCTCCTAAACGGTTAAAGATAGGACATCGCGGTTTTCACCAGTGAATCTAGCATTATATTTTACATAAAATAAGTCCTATAAGTCTACTCTCAAGAGTTGATAAAGGTACAAACGAATAAAATTTTTATATATCACATTTTCAAATATCTATTATTCTCCATTATACTCGATCTCCTAAACGGTTAAAGATAGGACATCGAGGTTTCACCAGTGAATTTAGCACCTCATTTTACATGAAATAAGTCTTATAAGTCTACTCTCATGAGTTGATAATGGTACAAACGAATAAAATGTTTATATATCACATTATCAAATATCTATTATTCTCCATTTTACTCGATCTCCTAAACGGTTAAAGATAGGACATCGCGGTTTTTACCAGTGGATTTAGCACCTCATTTAACATATAATAAGTCCTATAAGTCTACTCACAAGAGTTGATAAAGGTACAAACGAATAAAATGTTTATATATCACATTTTCAAATATCTATTTTTCTCCATTTTACTTGATCTCCTTAACGGTTAAAGATAGGACATCGAGGTTTTCACCAGTGGATTTAGCACTTCATTTTACATAAAATAGGTCCTATAAGTCTACTCTCAAAAGTTGATAAAGGTACAAACGAATAAAATGTTTATATATCACATTTTCAAATATCTAATATTCTCCATTTTACTCGATCTCCTAAACGGTTCAAGATAGGACATCGCGGTTTTCACCAGTGCATTTAGCACCTCATTTTACATAAAATAGGTCCTATAAGTCTACTCTCAAGAGTTGATAAAGGTACAAACGAATAAAATGTTTATATATCACATTTTCAAATAACTATTTTTATCCATTTTACTCGATCTCCTAAACGGTTCAAGATAGGACATCGCGGTTTTCACCAGTGGATTTAGCACCTCATTTTACTTAAAATAAGTCTTATAAGTCTACTCTCAAGAGTTGATAAAGGTACAAACGAATAAAATGTTTATATATCACATTTTCAAATATCTATTATTCTCCATTTTACTCGATCTCCTAAACGATTAAAGATAGGACATCGCGGTTTTCACCAGTGGATTTAGCACCTCATTTTACATAAAATAAGTCCTATTAGTCTACTCTCAAAAGTTGATAAAGGTACAAACCAATAAAATGTATATATATCACATTTTCAAATATCTATCAATATCCATATTACTCGATATCCTAAACGGTTAAAGATAGGACATCGCGGTTTTTACCAGTGGATTTAGCACCTCATTTAACATATAATAAGTCCTATAAGTCTACTCACAAGAGTTGATAAAGGTACAAACGAATAAAATGTTTATATATCACATTTTCAAATATCTATTTTTCTCCATTTTACTCGATCTCCTTAACGGTTAAAGATAGGACATCGAGGTTTTCACCAGTGGATTTAGCACTTCATTTTACATAAAATAGGTCCTATAAGTCTACTCTCAAAAGTTGATAAAGGTACAAACGAATAAAATGTTTATATATCACATTTTCAAATATCTATTATTCTCCATTTTACTCGATCTCCTAAACGGTTCAAGATAGGACATCGCGGTTTTCACCAGTGCATTTAGCACCTCATTTTACATAAAATAGGTCCTATAAGTCTACTCTCAAGAGTTGATAAAGGTACAAACGAATAAAATGTTTATATATCACATTTTCAAATAACTATTTTTATCCATTTTACTCGATCTCCTAAACGGTTCAAGATAGGACATCGCGGTTTTCACCAGTGGATTTAGCACCTCATTTTACTTAAAATAAGTCTTATAAGTCTACTCTCAAGAGTTGATAAAGGTACAAACGAATAAAATGTTTATATATCACATTTTCAAATATCTATTATTCTCCATTTTACTCGATCTCCTAAACGATTAAAGATAGGACATCGCGGTTTTCACCAGTGGATTTAGCACCTCATTTTACATAAAATAAGTCCTATTAGTCTACTCTCAAAAGTTGATAAAGGTACAAACCAATAAAATGTATATATATCACATTTTCAAATATCTATCAATATCCATTTTACTCGATCTCCTAAACGGTTCAAGATAGGACATCGCGGTTTTCACCAGTAGATTTAGCACCTTATTTTACATGAAATAAGTCTTATAAGTCTACTCTCAAGAGTTGATAAAGGTACAAACGAATAAAATGTTTATATATCACATTTTCAAATATCTATTATTCTCCATTTTACTCGATCTCCTAAACGGTTGAAGATAGGACATCGCGGTTTTCAGCAGTGGATTCAGCACCTCATTTTACTTAAAATAAGTCTTATAAGTCTACTCTCAAGAGTTAATAAAGGTACAAACGAATAAAATGTTTATATATCACATTTTAAAATATCTATTATTCTCCATTTTACTCGATCTCCTAAACGGTTAAAGATAGGACATCTCGGTTTTCACCAGTGGATTTAGCACCTCATTTTACATAAAATAACTCCTATAAGTCTACTCTCAAGAGTTGATAAAGGTACAAACGAATAAAATGTTTATATATCACATTTTCAAATATCTATTAATATCCATATTACTCGATATCCTAAACGGTTAAAGATAGGACATCGCGGTTTTCACCAGTGGATTTAGCACCCCATTTTACATAAAATAGCTTCTATAAGTCTACTCTCAAGAGTTGATAAAGGTACAAACGAATAAAATGTTTATATATTACATTTTCAAATATCTATTATTCTCCATTTTACTCGATCTCCTAAACGGTTGAAGATAGGACATCGCGCTTTTCACCAGTGGATTTAGCACCTCAATTTACTTAAAATATGTCTTATAAGTCTACTCACAAGAGTTGATAAAGGTACAAACGAATAAAATGTTTATATATCACATTATAAAATATCTATTATTCTCCATTTTACTCGATCTCCTAAACGGTTAAAGATAGGACATCGCGGTTTTCACCAGTGGACTTAGCACCTCATTTTACATAAAATAACTCCTATAAGTCTACTCTCAAGAGTTGTTAAAGGTACAAACGAATAAAATGTTTATATATCACATTTTCAAATAACTATTTTTATCCATTTTACTCGATCTCCTAAACGGATCAAGATAGGACATCGCGGTTTTCACCAGTGGATTTAGCACCTCATTTTACATAAAATAAGTCCTATAAGTCTACTCTCAAGAGTTGATAAAGGCACAAACGAATAAAATGTTTATATATCACATATTCAAATATCTATTATACTCCATTTTACTCGATCTCCAAAAAGGTTAAAAACAGGACATCGCGGTTTTCACCAGTGGATTAAGCACCTCATTTTACATAAAATAAGTCCTATAAGTCTACTCTTTAGAGTTGATAAAGGTACAAACGAATAAAATGTTTATATATCACATTTTCAAATATCTATTATTCTCCATATTACTCGATCTCCTAAACGGTTCAAGATAGTACATCGGGGTTTTCACCAGTGGATTTAGCACCTCATTTTACATAAAATAAGTCCTATAAGTCTACTCTCAAGAGTTGATCAAGGTACAAACGAACAAAATGTTTATATATCACATTTTCAAATATCTATTACTCTCCATTTTACTCGATCTCCTAAACGGTTCAAGATAGGACATCGGGGTTTTCACCAGTGGATTTAGCACCTCATTTTACATAAAATAGGTCCTATAAGTCTACTCTCAAGAGTTGATAAAGGTAAACACGAATAAAATGTTTATATATCACATTTTCAAATATCTATTATTCTCCATTTTACTCGAACTCCTAAACGGTTGAAGATAGGACATCGCGGTTTTCACCAGTGGATTTAGCACCTCATTTTACTTAAAATGAGTCTTATAAGTCTACTCTCAAGAGTTGATAAAGGTACAAACGAATAAAATGTTTATATATCACATTTTCAAATATCTATTATTCTCCATTTTACTCGATCTCCTAAACGGTTGAAGATAGGACATCGCGGTTTTCACCAGTGGATTTAGCACCTCATTTTACTTAAAATGAGTCTTATAAGTCTACTCTCAAGAGTTGATAAAGGTACAAACGAATAAAATGTTTATATATCACATTTTCAAATATCTATTATTCTCCATTTTACTCGATCTCCTAAACGGTTAAAGATAGGACATCGCGGTTTTCACCAGTAGATTTAGCACCTCATTTTACATAAAATAGGTCCTATAAGTCTACTCTCAAAAGTTGATAAAGGTACAAACGAATAAAATGTTTATATATCACATTTTCAAATAAATATTATTCTCCATTTTACTCGATCTCCTAAACGGTTAAAGATAGGACATCGCGGTTTTCACCAGTGGATTTAGCACCTCATTTTACTTAAAATGAGTCCTATAAGTCTACTCTTAAGAGTTGATAAAGGTACAAACGAATAAAATGTTTATATATCACATTTTCAAATAACTATTTTTATGCATTTTACTCGATCTCCTAAACGGATCAAGATAAGACCTCGCGGTTTTCACCAGTGGATTTAGCACCTCATTTTACATAAAATAAGTCCTATAAGTCTACTCTTAAGAGTTGATAAAGGTACAAACGAATAAAATGTTTATATATCACATATTCAAATATCTATTATACTCCATTTTACTCGATCTCCAAAAAGGTTAAAAATAGGACATCGCTGTTTTCACCAGTGGATTTAGCACCTCATTTTACATAAAATAAGTCCTATAAGTCTACTCTTTAGAGTTGATAAAGGTACAAACGAATAAAATGTTTATATATCACATTTTCAAATATCTATTATTCTTCATTTTACTCGATCTCCTAAACGGTTAAAGATAGGACATCGCGGATTTCACCAGTTGATTTAGCACCTCATTTTACATAAAATAAGTCCTATAAGTCTACTCTCAAGAGTTGATAAAGGTACAAACGAATAAAATGTTTATATATCACATTTTCAAATATCTATTATTCTCCATTTTACTCGATCTCCTAAACGGTTCAAGATAGGACATCGGGGTTTTCACCAGTGAATTTAGCACCTCATTTTACATAAAATAAGTCCTATAAGTCTACTCTCAAAAGTTGATAAAGGTACAAACGAATAAAATGTTTATATATCACATTTTCAAATAACTATTTTTATCCATTTTACTCGATCTCCTAAACGGATCAAGATAGGACATCGCGGTTTTCACCAATATATTTAGCATCTCATTTTACATAAAATAAGTCCTATAAGTCTACTTTCTAGAGTTGATAAAGGTAAAAACGGATAAAATGTTTATATATCACATTTTCAAATATCTATTATTCTCCATTTTACTCGATCTCCTAAACGGTTCAAGATAGGACATCGGGGTTTTCACCAGTGGATTTAGCACCTCATTTTACATAAAATAGGTCCTATAAGTCTACTCTCAAGAGTTGATAAAGGTATACACGAATAAAATGTTTATATATCACATTTTCAAATATCTATTATTCTCCATTTTACTCGAACTCCTAAACGGTTGAAGATAGGACATCGCGGTTTTCACCAGTGGATTTAGCACCTCATTTTACTCAAAATGAGTCTTATAAGTCTACTCTCAAGAGTTGATAAAGGTACAAACGAATAAAATGTTTATATATCACATTTTCAGATATCTATTATTCTCCATTTTACTCGATCTCCTAAACGGTTGAAGATAGGACATCGCGGTTTTCACCAGTGGATTTAGCACCTCATTTTACTTAAAATGAGTCTTATAAGTCTACTCTCAAGAGTTGATAAAGGTACAAACGAATAAAATGTTTATATATCGCATTTTCAAATATCTATTATTCTCCATTTTACTCGATCTCCTAAACGGTTAAAGATAGGACATCGCGGTTTTCACCAGTAGATTTAGCACCTCATTTTACATAAAATAGGTCCTATAAGTCTACTCTCAAAAGTTGATAAAGGTACAAACGAATAAAATGTTTATATATCACATTTTCAAATATCTATTATTCTCCATTTTACTCGATCTCCTAAACGGTTAAAGATAGGACATCGCGGTTTTCACCAGTGGATTTAGCACCTCATTTTACTTAAAATGAGTCCTATAAGTCTACTCTCAAGAGTTGATAAAGGTACAAACGAATAAAATGTTTATATATCACATTTTCAAATAACTATTTTTATCCATTTTACTCGATCTCCTAAACGGATCAAGATAAGACCTCGCGGTTTTCACCAGTGGATTTAGCACCTCATTTTACATAAAATAAGTCCCATAAGTCTACTCTTAAGAGTTGATAAAGGTACAAACGAATAAAATGTTTATATATCACATATTCAAATATCTATTATACTCCATTTTACTCGATCTCCAAAAAGGTTAAAAATAGGACATCGCTGTTTTCACCAGTGGATTTAGCACCTCATTTTACATAAAATAAGTCCTATAAGTCTACTCTTTAGAGTTGATAAAGGTACAAACGAATAAAATGTTTATATATCACATTTTCAAATATCTATTATTCTTCATTTTACTCGATCTCCTAAACGGTTAAAGATAGGACATCGCGGATTTCACCAGTTGATTTAGCACCTCATTTTACATAAAATAAGTCCTATAAGTCTACTCTCAAGAGTTGATAAAGGTACAAACGAATAAAATGTTTATATATCACATTTTCAAATATCTATTATTCTCCATTTTACTCGATCTCCTAAACGGTTCAAGATAGGACATCGCGGTTTTCACCAGTGGATTTAGCACCTCATTTTACATAAAATAAGTCCTATAAGTCTACTCTCAAGAGTTGATCAAGGTACAAACGAACAAAATGTTTATATATCACATTTTCAAATAACTATTTTTATCCATTTTACTCGATCTCCTAAACGGATCAAGATAGGACATCGCGGTTTTCACCAGTGGATTTAGCACCTCATTTTACATAAAATAAGTCCTATAAGTCTACTCTCAAAAGTTGATAAAGGTACAAACGAATAAAATGTTTATATATCACATTTTCAAATAACTATTTTTATCCATTTTACTCGATCTCCTAAACGGATCAAGATAGGACATCGCGGTTTTCACCAATATATTTAGCATCTCATTTTACATAAAATAAGTCCTATAAGTCTACTTTCTAGAGTTGATAAAGGTAAAAACGGATAAAATGTTTATATATCACATTTTCAAATATCTATTATTCTCCATTTTACTCGATCTCCTAAACGGTTCAAGATAGGACATCGCGGTTTTCACCAGTGGATTTAGCTCCTCATTTTACTTAAAATAAGTCTTATAAGTCTACTCTCAAGAGTTGATAAAGGTACAAACGAATAAAATGTTTATATATCACATTATCAAATATCTATTATTCTCCATTTTACTCGATCTCCTAAACGGTTAAAGATAGGACATCGCGGTTTTCACCAGTGGGTTTAGCACCTCATTTTACATAAAATAACTCCAATAAGTCAACTCTCAAGAGTTGATAAAGTTACAAACGAATAAAATGTTTATATATCACATTTTCAAATATCTATTATTCTCCATTTTACTCGATCTCCTAAACGGTTAAAGATAGGACATCGCAGTTTTCACCAGTGGATTTAGCACCTCATTTTACTTAAAATTAGTCTTATAAGTCTACTCTCAAGAGTTGATATAGGTACAAACGAATAAAATGTTTATATATCACATTATCAAATATCTATTATTCTCCATTTTACTCGATCTTTTAAACGGTTAAAGAGAGGACATCGAGGTTTTCACCAGTGGATTTAGCACTTCATTTTACATAAAATAGGTCCTATAAGTCTACTCTCAAAAGTTGATAAAGGTACAAACGAATAAAATGTTTATATATGACATTTTCAAATATCTATTATTCTCCATTTTACTCGATCTTCTAAACGGTTAAAGATAGGACATCGAGGTTTTCACCAGTGGATTTAGCACCTCATTTTACATAAAATAGGTCCTATAAGTCTACTCTCACGTGTTGATAAAGGTAAAAACGAATAAAATGTTTATATATCAAATTTTCAAATGTCAATTTTTCTCCATTTTACTCGATCTCCTAAACGGTTCAGGATAGGACATCGCGGTTTTCACCAGTGGATTTAGCACCTTATTTTACATAAAATAGGTTCTATAAGTCTACTCTCAAGAGTTGATAATGGTACAAACGAATAAAATGTTTATATATCACATTTTCAAATAACTATTTTAATCCATTTTACTCGATCTCCTAAACGGTTCAAGATAGGACATCGCCGTTTTCACCAGTGGATTTAGCACCTCATTTTACATAAAATAAGTCCTATAAGTCTACTCTCAAGAGTTGATAAAGGTAAAAACGAATAAAATGTTTATATATCACATTTTCAAATATCTATTATTCTCCATTTTACTCGATCTCCTAAACGGTTAAAGATAAGACATCGCGGTTTTCACCAGTGGATTTAGCACCTCATTTTACATAGAATATGTCCTATAAGTCTACTCTCAAGGGATGATAAAGGTACAAACGAATAAAATGTTTATATATCACATTTTCAAATGTCTATTTTTCTCCATTTTACTCGATCTCCTAAACGGTTCAAGATAGGACATCGCGGTTTTCACCAGTGGATTGAGCACCTTATTTTACATGAAATAGGTTCTATAAGTCTACTCTCAAGAGTTGATAATGGTACAAACGAATAAAATGTTTATATATCACATTTTCAAATAACTATTTTTATCCATTTTACTCGATCTCCTAAACGGTTCAAGATAGGACATCTTCGTTTGCACCAGTGGATTTAGCACCTCATTTTACATAAAATAAGTCCTATAAGTCTACTCTCAAGAGTTGATAAAGGTACAAACGAATAAAATGTTTATATATCACATTATCAAATATCTATTATTCTCCATTTTACTCGATCTCCTAAACGGTTAAAGATAGAACATCGATGTTTCCACCAGTGGATTTAGCACCTCATTTTACATAAAATAGGTCCTATAAGTCTACTCTCAAGAGTTGATAAAGGTACAAACGAATAAAATGTTTATATATCACATTTTCAAATTTCTATTATTCTCCATTTTACTCGATCTCCTAAACGGTTAAAGATAGGACATCGAGGTTTCACCAGTGAATTTAGCACCTCATTTTACATGAAATAAGTCTTATAAGTCTACTCTCATGAGTTGATAATGGTACAAACGAATAAAATGTTTATATATCACATTATCAAATATCTATCATTCTCCATTTTACTCGATCTCCTAAACGGTTAAAGATAGGACATCGCGGTTTTGACCAGTGGATTTAGCACCTTATTTAACATATAATAAGTCCTATAAGTCTACTCTCAAGAGTTGATAATGGTACAAACGAATTAAATGTTTATATATCACATTTTCAAATATATACTATTCTCCATTTTACTCGATCTCCTAAACGGTTAAAGATAGGACATCGCGGTTTTCTGCAGTGGATTTAGCACCTCATTTTACATAAAATAAGTCCTATAAGTCTACTCTCAAGAGTTGATAAAGGTACAAACGAATAAAATGTTTATATATCACATTTTCAAATATCAATTATTCTACATTTTACTCGATCTCCTAAACGGTTCAACATAGGACATCGGAATTTTCACCAGTGGATTTAGCACCTCATTTTACAAAAAATAAGTCCTCTAAGTCTACTCTCAAGAGTTGATAAAGGTACAAATGAATAAAATGTTTATATATCACATTTTCAAATATCTATTATTCTCCATTTTACTCGATCTCTTAAACGGTAAAAGATAGGAAATCGCGGTTTTCACCAGTGGATTTAGCACCTCATTTCACATAAAATAGGTCCTATAAGTCTACTCTCAAAAGTTGATAAAGGTACAAATGAATAAAATGTTTATATATCACATTTTCAAATATCTGTTATTATCAATTTTACTCGATCTCTTAAACGGTAAAAGATAGGAAATCGCTCTTTTTACCAGTGGATTTAGCACCTTATTTTACATAAAATAAGTCCTATAAGTCTACTCTCAAGAGTTGATAAAGGTACAAACGAATAAAATGTTTATATATCACATTTTCAAATATCTATTTTTCTCCATTTTACTCGATCTCCTAAACGGTTTAAGATAGGACATCGCAGTTTTCACCAGTGGATGTAGCACCTCATTTTACATAAAATATGTCCTATAAGTCTACTCTCAAGAGTTGATAAAGGTACAAACGAACAAAATGTTTATATATCACATTTTCACATATCTATTATTCTACATTTTACTCGAACTCCTAAACGGTTCAAGATTGGACATCGCAGTTTTCACCAGTGGATGTAGCACCTCATTTTACATAAAATATGTCCTATAAGTCTACTCTCAAGAGTTGATAAAGGTACAAACGATTAAAATGTTTATATATCACATTTTCAAATATCTATTATTCTCCATTTTACTCGATCTCCTAAACGGTTAAAGATAGGACATCGCGGTTTTCACCAGTTAATTTAGCACCTCATTTTACATATAATAAGTCCTATTAGTCTATTCTCAAAAGTTGATAAAGGTACAAACGAATAAATTGTTTATATAACACATTTTCAAATATCGATTATTCTCCATTTTACTCGATCTCCTAAACGGTTAAAGATAGGACATCGCGGTTTTCACCAGTGGATTTAGCTCCTTATTTTACTTAAAATAAGTCTTATAAGTCTACTCTCAAGAGTTGATAAAGGTACAAACGAATAAAATGTTTATATATCACATTTTCAAATATCTATTATTCTCCATTTTACTCGATCTCCTAAACGGTTAAAGATAGGACATCGCGGTTTTCACCAGTTAATTTAGCACCTCATTTTACATATAATAAGTCCTATTAGTCTACTCTCAAAAGTTGATAAAGGTACAAACGAATAAAATGTTTATATATCACATTTTCAAATATCTATTATTCTCCATTTTACTCGATCTCCTAAACGGTTAAAGATAGGACATCGCAGTTTTCACCAGTGGATTTAGCACCTCATTTTACTTAAAATTAGTCTTATAAGTCTACTCTCAAGAGTTGATAAAGGTACAAACGAATAAAATGTTTATATATCACATTATCAAATATCTATTATTCTCCATTTTACTCGATCTTTTAAACGGTTAAAGAGAGGACATCGAGGTTTTCACCAGTGGATTTAGCACTTCATTTTACATAAAATAGGTCCTATAAGTCTACTCTCAAAAGTTGATAAAGGTACAAACGAATAAAATGTTTATATATCACATTTTCAAATATCTATTATTCTCCATTTTACTCGATCTTCTAAACGGTTAAAGATAGGACATCGAGGTTTTCACCAGTGGATTTAGCACCTCATTTTACATAAAATAGGTTCTATAAGTCTACTCTCACGTGTTGATAAAGGTAAAAACGAATAAAATGTTTATATATCAAATTTTCAAATGTCACTTTTTCTCCATTTTACTCGATCTCCTAAACGGTTCAGGATAGGACATCGCGGTTTTCACCAGTGGATTTAGCACCTTATTTTACATAAAATAGGTTCTATAAGTCTACTCTCAAGAGTTGATAATGGTACAAACGAATAAAATGTTTATATATCACATTTTCAAATAACTATTTTTATCCATTTTACTCGATCTCCTAAACGGTTCAAGATAGGACATCGCCGTTTTCACCAGTGGATTTAGCACCTCATTTTACATAAAATAAGTCCTATAAGTCTACTCTCAAGAGTTGATAAAGGTAAAAACGAATAAAATGTTTATATATCACATTTTCAAATATCTATTATTCTCCATTTTACTCGATCTCCTAAACGGTTAAAGATAGGACATCGCGGTTTTCACCAGTGGATTTAGCACCTCATTTTACATAGAATATGTCCTATAAGTCTACTCTCAAGGGTTGATAAAGGTACAAACGAATAAAATGTTTAAATATCACATTTTCAAATGTCTATTTTTCTCCATTTTACTCGATCTCCTAAACGGTTCAAGATAGGACATCGCGGTTTTCACCAGTGGATTTAGCACCTTATTTTACATGAAATAGGTTCTATAAGTCTACTCTCAAGAGTTGATAATGGTACAAACGAATAAAATGTTTATATATCACATTTTCAAATAACTATTTTTATCCATTTTACTCGATCTCCTAAACGGTTCAAGATAGGACATCGCCGTTTTCACCAGTGGATTTAGCACCTCATTTTACATAAAATAAGTCCTATAAGTCTACTCTCAAGAGTTGATAAAGGTACAAACGAATAAAATGTTTATATATCACATTATCAAATATCTATTATTCTCCATTTTACTCGATCTCCTAAATGGTTAAAGATAGAACATCGAGGTTTCCACCAGTGGATTTAGCTCCTCATTTTACATAAAATAAGTCTTATAAGTCTACTCTCAAGAGTTGATCAAGGTACAAACGAACAAAATGTTTATATATCACATTTTCAAATATCTATTATTCTCCATTTTACTCGATCTCCTAAACGGTTAAAGATAGAACATCGAGGTTTCCACCAGTGGATTTAGCACCTGATTTTACATAAAATAAGTCTTATAAGTCTACTCTCAAGAGTTGATCAAGGTACAAACGAACAAAATGTTTATATATCACATTTTCAAATATCTATTATTCTTCATTTTACTCGATCTCCTAAACGGTGAAAGATAGGACATCGCGGTTTTTACCAGTGGATTTAGCACCTCAATTTACATAAAATAAGTCCTATAAGTTTACTCTTTAGAGTTGAAAAAGGTACAAACGAACAAAATGTTTATATATCACATTTTCAAATATCTATTATTTTCCATTTTACTCGATCTCCTAAACGGTTAAAAATAGGACATCGCGGTTTTCACCAGTGGATTTAGCACCTCATTTTACATAAAATAAGTCCTATAAGTCTACTCTTTAGAGTTGATAAAGGTACAAACGAATAAAATGTTTATATATCACATTTTCAAATATCTATTATTCTCCATTTTACTCGATCTCCTAAACGGTTAAAGATAGGACATCGCGGTTTTCACCAGTAGATTTAGCACCTCATTTTACATAAAAAAGGTCCTATAAGTCTACTCTCAAAAGTTGATAAAGGTACAAACGAATAAAATGTTTATATATCACATTTTCAAATATCTATTATTCTCCATTTTAATCGATCTCCTAAACGGTTAAAGATAGGACATCGCGGTTTTCACCAGTGGATTTAGCACCTCATTTTACATAAAATAGGTCTTATTAGTCTACTCTCAAGAGTTGATAAAGGTACAAACGAATAAAATGTTTATATATCACATTTTCAAATATCTATTATTCTCCATTTTACTCGATCTCCTAAACGGTTAAAGATATCACATCGCGGTTTTTACCAGTGGATTTAGCACCTCATTTTACATAAAATAAGTCCTATAAGTCTACTCTCAAGAGTTGATAAAGGTACAAACGAATAAAATGTTTATATATCACATTTTCAAATATCTATTATTCTCCATTTTACTCGATCTCCTAAACGGTTAAAAATAGGACATCGCAGTTTTCACCAGTGGATTTAGCACCTCATTTTACATAAAATAAGTCCTATAAGTCTACTCTTAAGAGTTGATAAAGGTACAAACGAATAAAATTTTTATATATCACATTTTCAAATATCTATTATTCTCCATTGTACTCGATCTCCTAAACGGTTAAAGATAGGACATCGCGGTTTTCACCAGTGGAATTAGCACCTCATTTTACTTAAAATAAGTCTTATAAGTCTACTCTCAAGAGTTGATAAAGGTACAAACGAATAAAATGTTTATATATCACATTATCAAATATCTATTATTCTCCATTTTAATCGATCTCCTAAACGGTTAAAGATAGGACATCGCGGTTTTCACCAGTGGATTTAGCACCTCATTTTACATAAAATAACTCCTATAAGTCTACTCTCAAGAGTTGATAAAGGTACAAACGAATAAAATGTTTATATATCACATTTTCAAATATCTGTTATTATCAATTTTACTCGATCTCTTAAACGGTTAAAGATAGGATATCGCGGTTTTTACCGGTGGATTTAGCACCTCATTTTACATAAAATAAATCCTATAAATCTACCCCCAAGAGTTGATCAAGGTACAAACGAATAAAATTTGTATATATCACATTTTCAAATATCTATTATTCTCCATTTTACTCGATCTCCTAAACGGTTAAAGATAGGACATCGCGGTTTTCACCAGTGGATTCAGCACCTCATTTTACATAAAATAAGTCCTATAAGTCTACTATCAAGAGTTGATAAAGGTACAAACGAATAAAATGTTTATATATCACATTTTCAAATATCTATTATTTTCCATTTTATTTGATCTCCTAAACGGTTAAAGATAGGACATCGCGGTTTTCACCAGTGGATTCAGCACCTCATTTTACATAAAATAAGTCCTATAAGTCTACTATCAAGAGTTGATAAAAGTACAAACGAATAAAATGTTTATATATCACATTTTCAAATATCTATTATTCTCCATTTTACTCGACCTCCTAAACGGTTAAAAATAGGACATCGCGGTTTTTACCAGTCGATTTAGCACCTCATTTTACATAAAATAAGTCCTATAAGTCTACTATCAAGAGTTGATAAAAGTACAAACGAATAAAATGTTTATATATCACATTTTCAAATATCTATTATTCTCCATTTTACTCGATCTCCTAAACGGTTAAAAATAGGACATCGCGGTTTTACCAGTGGATTATCACCTCATTTTACATAAAATAAGTCCTATAAGTCTACTCTTTAGAGTTGATAAAGGTACAAACGAATAAAATGTTTATATATCACATTTTCAAATATCTATTATTCTCCATTTTACTCGATCTCCTAAACGGTTAAAAATAGGACATCGCGGTTTTACCAGTGGATTATCACCTCATTTTACATAAAATAAGTCCTATAAGTCTACTCTCAAGAGTTGATAAAGGTACAAACGAATAAAATGTTTATATATCACATTTTCAAATATCTATTATTCTCCATTTTACTCGATCTCCTAAACGGTTAAAGATAGGACATCGAGGTTTTCACCAGTGGATTTAGCACCTCATTTTACCTAAAATAGGTCCTATAAGTCAACTCTCAAAAGTTGATAAAGGTACAAACGAAAAAAATGTTTATATATCACGTTATAAAATATCTATTATTCTCCATTTTACTCGATCTCCTAAACGGTTCAAGATAGGACATCGGAGTTTTTACCAGTGGATTTAGCACCTCATTTTACATAAAATAAGTCCTATAAGTCTACTCTCAAGAGTTGATCAAGGTACAAACGAACAAAATGTTTATATATAACATTTTCAAATATCTATTATTCTCCATTTTACTCGATCTCCTAAACGGTTCAAGATAGGACATCGGAGTTTTTACCAGTGGATTTAGCACCTCATTTTACATAAAATAAGTCCTATAAGTCTACTCTCAAGAGTTGATCAAGGTACAAACGAACAAAATGTTTATATATAACATTTTCAAATATCTATTATTCTCCATTTTACTCGATCTCCTAAACGGTTCAAGATAGGACATCGGAGTTTTTACCAGTGGATTTAGCACCTCATTTTACATAAAATAAGTCCTATAAGTCTACTCTCAAGAGTTGATCAAGGTACAAACGAACAAAATGTTTATATATCACATTTTCAAATATCTACTATTCTAGATTTTACTCGATATCCTAAACGGTTAAAGATAGGACATCGCGGTTTTCACCAGTGGATTTAGCACCTCATTTTACATAAAATAACTTCTATAAGTCTACTCTCAAGAGTTGATAAAGGTACAAACGAATAAAATGTTTATATATCACATTATCAAATATCTATTATTCTCCATTTTACTCGATCTGCTAAACGGTTAAAGATAGGACATCGCGGTTTACACCAGTGGATTTAGCACCTCATTTTACATAAAATAGGTCCTATAAGTCTACTCTCAAGAGTTGATAAAGGTTAAATCGAATAAAATGTTTATATATAACATTTTCAAATTTCTATTATTCTCCATTTTACTCGATCTCCTAAACGGTTAAAGATAGGACATTGCGGTTTTCACCAGTGGATTTAGCACCTCATTTTACATAAAATAGGTCCTATAAGTCTACTCTCAAAAGTTGATAAAGGTACAAACGAATAAAATATTTAAATATCACATTTTCAAATATCTATTATTTTCTATTTTACTCGATCTCCTAAACGATTAAAGATAGGACATCGCTGTTTTCACCAGTGGATGTAGCACCTTATTTTACATAAAATATGTCCTATAAGTCTACTCTCAAGAGTTGATAAAGGTACAAACGAACAAAATGTTTATATATCACATATTCAAGTATCAATTATTCTCCATTTTACTCGATCTCCTAAACGGTTCAAGATAGGACATCGCGGTTTTCACCAGTGGATTTAGCACCTCATTTTACATAAAATAAGTCCTATAAATCTACTCTCAAGAGTTGATCAAGGTACAAACGAACAAAATGTTTATATATCACATTTTCAAATATCAATTATTCTCCATTTTACTCGATCTCCTAAACGGTTCAAGATAGGACATCGCGGTTTTCACCAGTGGATTTAGCACCTTATTTTACATAAAATAAGTTCTATAAGTCTACTCTTAAGAGTTGATAAAGGTACAAACGAATAAAATGTTTATATATCACATATTCAAATATCTATTATTCTCCATTTTACTCGATCTCCTAAAAGGTTAAAAATAGGACATCGCGGTTTTCACCAGTGGATTTAGCACCTCATTTTACATAAAATAAGTCCTATAAGTCTACTCATTAGAGTTGATAAAGGTACAAACGAACAAAATGTTTATATATCACATTTTCAAATATCTATTATTCTCCATTTTACTCGATCTCCTAAACGGTTCAAGATAAGACATCGCGGTTTTTACCAGTGGATTTAGCACCTCATTTTACATAAAATAAGTCCTATAAGTCTACTCATTAGAGTTGATAAAGGTACAAACGAACAAAATGTTTATATATCACATTTTCAAATATCTATTATTTTCCATTTTACTCGATCTCCTAAACGGTAAAAGATAGGACATCGCGGTTTTCACCAGTGGATTTAGCACCTCATTTTACATAAAATAAGACCTATAAGTCTCCTCTCAAGAGTTGATAAAGGAACAAACGAATAAAATGTTTATATTTCACATATTCAAATATCTATTATTCTCCATTTTACTCGATTTCCTAAAAGGTTAAAAATAGGACATCGCGGTTTTCACCAGTGGATTTAGCACCTCATTTTACATAAAATAAGTCCTATAAGTCTACTCTCAAGAGTTGATAAAGGTACAAACGAATAAAATGTTTATATATCACATTTTCAAATATCCATTATTCTCCATTTCACTCGATCTCCTAAACGGTAAAAGATAGGACATCGCGGTTTTCACCAGTGGATTTAGCACCTCATTTTACATAAAATAAGACCTATAAGTCTCCTCTCAAGAGTTGATAAAGGAAAAAACGAATAAAATGTTTATATATCACATTTTCAAATATCTATTATTCTCCATTTTACTCGATCTCCTAAACGGTTAAAGATAGGACATCGCGGTTTTCACCAGTAGATTTAGCACCTCATTTTACATAAAATAACTTCTATAAGTCTACTCTCAAGAGTTGATAAAGGTACAAACGAATAAAATGTTTATATATCTCATTATCAAATATCTATTAATATCCATTTTACTCGATATCCTAAACGGTTAAAGATAGGACATCGCGGTTTACACCAGTGGATTTAGCACCTCATTTTACATAAAATAACTCTTATAAGTCTACTCTCAAGAGTTGATAAAGGTACAAACGAATAAAATGTTTATATATCACATTTTCAAATATCTATTAATATCCATTTTACTCGATATCCTAAACGGTTGAAGATAGGACATCGCGGTTTTAACCAGTGGATTTGGCACCTCATTTTACATTAAATATATCCTATAAGTCTATTCTCAAGGGTTGATAAAGGTACAAACGAATAAAATGTTTATATATCACATTTTCAAATATCTATTATTTTCCATTTTACTCGATCTCCTAAACGGTTAAGGATAGGACATCGCGGTTTTAACCAGTGGATTTAGCACCTCATTTTACATAAAATAAGTCCTATAAGTCTACTCTCAAGAGTTGATAAAGGTACAAACGAATAAAATGTTTAAATATCACATTTTCAAATATCTATTATTTTCTATTTTACTCGATCTCCTAAACGGTTAAAGATAGGACATCGCGGTTTTCACCAGTGGATTTAGCACCTTATTTTACATAAAATAAGTCCTATAAGTCTACTCTTAAGAGTTGATAAAGGTACAAACAAATAAAATGTTTATATATCACATTTTAAAATATCTATTATTTTCCATTTCACTTGATCTCCTAAACGGTAAAAGATAGGACATCGCGGTTTTCACCAGTGGATTTAGCACCTCATTTTACATAAAATAAGACCTATAAGTCTCCTCTCAAGAGTTGATAATGGAACAAACGAATAAAATGTTTATATATCACATTTTCAAATATCTATTATTCTCCATTATACTCGATCTCCTAAACGGTTAAAGATAGGACAACGCGGTTTTCACCAGTAAATTTAGCACCTCATTTTACAGAAAATAGGTCCTATAAGTCTACTCTCAAGAGTTGATAAAGGTAAAAACGAATAAAATGTTTATATATCACATTTTCAAATATTTATTTTTCTCCATTTTATTCGATCTCCTATACGGTTCAAGATAGGACATCGCGGTTTTCACCAGTGGATTTAGCACCTCATTTTACATAAAATAAGTCCTACAAGTCTACTCTTAAGAGTTGATAAAGGTACAAACGAATAAAATGTTTATATATCACATTTTAAAATATCTATTATTTTCCATTTCACTCGATCTCCTAAACGGTAAAAGATAGGACATCGCGGTTTTCACCAGTGGATTTAGCACCTCATTTTACATAAAATAAGACCTATAAGTCTCCTCTCAAGAGTTGATAAAGGAACAAACGAATAAAGTGTTTATATATCACATTTTCAAATATCTATTATTCTCCATTATACTCGATCTCCTAAACGGTTAAAGATAGGACAACGCGGTTTTCACCAGTGGATTTAGCACCTCATTTTACATAAAATAGGTCCTATAAGTCTACTCTCAAGAGTTGATAAAGGTAAAAACGAATTAAATGTTTATATATCACATTTTCAAATATCCATTATTCTCCATTTCACTCGATCTCCTAAACGGTAAAAGATAGGACATCGCGGTTTTCACCAGTGGATTTAGCACCTCATTTTACATAAAATAAGACCTATAAGTCTCCTCTCAAGAGTTGATAAAGGAACAAACGAATAAAATGTTTATATATCACATTTTCAAATATCTATTATTTTCCATTTTACTCGATCTCTTAAACAATTAAAGATAGGACATCGCGGTTTTCACCAGTGGATTTAGCACCTCATTTTACATAAAATAAGTCCTTTAAGTCTACTCTTCAGAGTTGATAAAGGTACAAACGAATAAAATGTTTATATATCACATTTTCAAATATCTATAATTCTCCATTTTACTCGATCTCCTAAACAATTAAAGATAGGACATCGCGGTTTTCACCAGTGGATTTAGCACCTCATTTTACTTAAAATAAGTGTTATAAGTCTACTCTCAAGAGTTGATAAAGGTTCAAACGAATAAAATGTTTATATATCACATTATCAAATATCTATTATTCTCCATTTTACTCGATCTCCTAAACGGTTAAAGATAGGACATCGCGGTTTTCACCAGTAGATTTAGCACCTCATTTTACATGAAATAAGTCTTATAAGTCTACTCTCAAGAGTTGATAAAGGTACAAACGAATAAAATGTTTAATTATCACATTTTCAAATATCTATTATTCTCCATTTTACTCGATCTCCTAAACAATTAAAGATAGGACATCGCGGTTTTCACCAGTGGATTTAGCACCTCATTTTACATAAAATAAGTCCTATAAGTCTACTCTTCAGAGTTGATAAAGGTACAAACGAATAAAATGTTTATATATCACATTTTCAAATATCTATTACTCTCCATTTTACTCGATCTCCTAAACAATTAAAGATAGGACATCGCGGTTTTCACCAGTGGATTTAGCACCTCATTTTACTTAAAATAACTCCTAAAAGTCTACTCTCAAGAGTTGATAAAGGTACAAACGAATAAAATGTTTATATATCACATTTTCAAATATCTATTATTCTCCATTTTACTCGATCTCCTAAACAATTAAAGATAGGATATCGCGGTTTTCACCAGTGGATTTAGCACCACATTTTACTTAAAATAAGTCTTATAAGTCTACTCTCAAGAGTTGATAAAGGTTCAAACGAATAAAATGTTTATATATCACATTTTCAAATATCTATTATTCTCCATTTTACTCGATCTCCTAAACAATTAAAGATAGGACATCGCGGTTTTTACCAGTGGATTTAGCACCTTATTTTACATAAAATAAGTCCTATAAGTCTACTCTCAAGAGTTGATAAAGGTACAAACGAATAAAATGTTTATATATCACATTTTCAAATATCTATTATTCTCCATTTTACTCGATCTCCTAAACAATTAAAGATAGGACATCGCGGTTTTCACCAGTGGATTTAGCACCACATTTTACTTAAAATAAGTCTTATAAGTCTACTCTCAAGAGTTGATAAAGGTTCAAACGAATAAAATGTTTATATATCACATTTTCAAATATCTATTATTCTCCATTTTACTCGATCTCCTAAACAATTAAAGATAGGACATCGCGGTTTTTACCAGTGGATTTAGCACCTTATTTTACATAAAATAAGTCCTATAAGTCTACTCTCAAGAGTTGATAAAGGTACAAACGAATAAAATGTTTATATATCACATTATCAAATATCTATTATTCTCCATTTTACTCGATCTCCTAAACGGTTAAAGATAGGACATCGCGGTTTTCACCAGTGAATTTAGCACTATATTTTACATAAAATAAGTCCTATAAGTCTACTCTCAAGAGCTGATAAAGGTACAAACGAATAAAATTTTTATATATCACATTTTCAAATATCTATTATTCTCCATTTTACTCGATCTCCTAAACGGATAAAGATAGGACATCGCGGTTTTAACCAGTGGATTTAGCACCTCATTTTACATAAAATAAGTCCTATAAGTCTACTTTCAAGAGTTGATAAAGGTACAAACGAATAAAATGTTTATATATCATATTATCAAATATCTATTATTCTCCTTTATACTCGATCTCCTAAACGGTTAAAAATAGGACATCGCGGTTTTCACCAGTGGATTTAGCACCTCATTTTACATAAAATAAGTCCTATAAGTCTACTCTCAAGAGTTGATAAAGGTACAAACAAATAAAATGTTTATATATCACATTTTCAAATATCTATCATTCTCCATTTTACTCCATCTCCAAAACGGTTAAAGATAGGACATCGCGGTTTTAACCAGTGGATTTAGCACTATATTTTACATAAAATAAGTCCTATAAGTCTACTCTCAAGAGCTGATAAAGGTACAAACGAATAAAATTTTTATATATCACATTTTCAAATATCTATTATTCTCAATTTTACTTGATCTCCTAAACGGTTAAAGATAGGACATCGCGGGTTTCACCAGTGAATTTAGCACTATATTTCACATAAAATAAGTCCTATAAGTCTACTCTCAAGAGTTGATAAAGGTAAAAACGAATAAAATGTTTATATATCACATTTTCAATTATCTATTATTCTCCATTTTACTCGATCTCCTAAACGGTTAAAGATAGGACATCGCTGTTTTCACCAGTGAATTTAGCACCTCATTTTACTTAAAATAAGTCTTATAAGTCTACTCTCTACAGTTGATAAAGTTACAAACGAATAAAATGTTTATATATCACATTTTCAAATATATGTTATTATCAATTTTACTCGATCTCTTAAACGGTTAAAGATAGGACATCGCGGTTTTCACCAGTGAATTTAGCACCTCATTTTACATAAAATAGGTCCTATAAGTCTACTC